>CAJUYH010002505.1:39695-75778 GCA_910591685.1 Galerucella tenella
AATGAGTAAAATTTGTGTGCCCGAGTCTGAGACGTGTTACTATCACTTGGGATAACAAACTTTCTTACTTATTAAATGAAATATGAATAACAATTGTTCTTATTTTTCACAAGTGCCAGGTAAACTCTCAATTTTCTACTACTTATCACTTAAAGCGTTTTTGCTATAAGAATATGATATGGTATGCAAAAGTTAAACATTTTCAAGGATAAAAATTTTCTATTTCATCTAAAAATTTGAAAGCAGCTACCGACGTGTATGCACTAAACTTGATCATAAAGTGATCATAAAATAAACATACGTTTTGGTGATCTGGAGTACGTAAACAAACGAAATCTAAAAAGTGTTGGTTAGATTGCTCAAAGTATTAACATGCATTAATTTGCATATTACTGCTGACGCCTCATTGTTACCATGAACAAATTTAATGTGAAACTTGTGAATACAAACAAATGTGAAAAACATATTAACCAATATCAGAGACGTATCAAGATCGGTTTATCCGGATTCGTAAGCTTCCTTATGCCAAATCTAATTTTATTTTCTTGGTATTTTACTGTGTAATATTTGTCAAATATGACAGATCCTAGCCTAAATGCCCCATTAGTGCGACAAAGGTCCATATCTCCTGTACTACCAATAAAGATTGCGGAAAACTTTCAACGAAGCTTATTAACGGTTATGAAGTGCCTCAAATACAATTATTTTTGTTAATACAAGGTGCTCCAAAATACCAGCACGGTAGGAAATTTTAATTTTTTAAATATAGAACCCTGCATATTTTTTAATTTTCAGGTACCACATGAAATTATAATTATTATTTTCTATCAAATGCATCATTATTCTATAGTTAATAGCTTCCAAAATAAATAATTAAATTACATTTTTGAGCTTCGACTAAACTCGGAAGACCGAGAGAAACATGGGACAGCAGCGTTGGAAAAATTCTTCAAGAAAAGGACAATCATGGAATGAGGCAAAAATATTAGCAAGAAATAAGAAGTAATAAAACAAGTTAGTTCACAAAGATATAACCACATAATGACGTTAACATTATTGCCAAATATAAGAAAAATATGTAATGTTGAGTAATGAAATGTTTACCCCCCCATCATTGAAAAATGGTATTATATTTGTCCAAGAGAGAACAAAATACTTCCCCTTCATGAAACACCCACTACTTAAGACTCGATTGGACTCGATACACTCTCCGAAGAGGAAAACAGGGTAGAGGATCTCGGAAGGCGCGAGGGTGCTGCCACATACGAAGTCCCGTCAGCACTAAAATTCCTAATTTATTGAGAACTGTAACGCTGTTAGTGGTAGTTGTAGATTCTTCCACATATGAACTGTAACGCTGTTAGTGGTAGTTGTAGATTCTTCCACATATATCAGCGCTCTCTATATTATCTATGATCAGCGCTGATATCCTAACATGATCCTAACGTGTTATCTATTATCCTAACCTGACAACTGCCTGACGTGTATCGTGAGTTTGTCTAGTTTTCGTTTTTAAAAACTTATTTCTGTGTGTGTGTTGAGTATTCGTAGTTGGCTTTTATTGTTTATAGTGGAACTTTTATTCTAAGACTGTAATGTGAGGTGCACCCGGGGAGCTCTATCTTCATAAAAAACATGTTTCATTAAATGAAAAGTAACAGAAGTAGTTATTCTTTCACACAGCTTTGAACTTCCCAGCATTGTTGTTGAATTCCCAACATTTATTTTCCTTCATGTTTGTCATTGGAATATGGAAAAAAACGTTCCATTTGTTGTGTATACTTTTTTTATTCAATAAAATATATAAGCTTGATGATTATTGCTTTATTTTTCTCACAGACAATATATGATCCATTGTTTGACATTTCATTTAATTTTACTTGACTATTTGATTGATATTATTGTAATATAAATCTAATGTTGAGTAACTTTGGAGAAATATCAAAAAATGGAACATAAATGTCATTTTGCAATAAAAGTAAAATTACAGTAATTTTGAATATGCCGCCAAAAACTGCAAAATTATAGGAATCTTCTTTTTCGGCTGTTAGCGAAGTTCACAACCATCTGATTTGTGTTGGAGATAATGACGGGACTTCCAAGGTGGCGCCATCCGTACAAGTAGAGAGCGCCACGGGTCAGTTTCCCATCTATAAGTATTTTTCTATCTATGGAGGGGAATACGAGATTGTCTCTCTGTTGTTGTATAACATTCTCTCTTTCACTCACAGAATGGCTGTACAGAACATAATTATTTGCTGAATCTGTGGGTATATACGTTTATCAACTTAGTGAATCGGCTATATTTGTTGTCATTCAAGTGTTGCATATAACAGCGACTGTCAACACAAATCAAATGTGTTTAGTGATGTCCACGACACGAGACTTTGGAAAATGTCGTCTTGTCTCGCAGATAAAGTGGAATGTCTTGTCTCGAGTCTCTTCTCGCAATAAAAGTCTCGTCTTATGTCTTGCGCGAGAGTCTCGCAAAATTTCCGTGCTTCATAGTCATTACTAATTTGTTCTTCGATAATGGCCGCTGTAGTCGTATTTTCTAATTTTAGAGTCTTGAACAAACCTTACACAGTAAGATTTAATATATGCCCAAGTCAGTCAGTTTTCTACATTCAATTTGCAACTCTTTGATAAAAGTTGTGTCAACATTCACGATAATTACAATGAGTAATTGATATTTGCGATACTTCGAGATTATTGCGAGACTCTCGAGTGAGATTCGAGACGAGACCTTTAAAAATCTTGTCTTTTCTCGCAAGGAAAATTCAAAGTATCTTCTCGAAAACGAGAGGAGACTCTCGCAAAGCAAAATATCGAAGGCATCACTAAATCGACGGGAAAATGTAATTATTTTCATTAGACATCATTATAATTTTTTTTTCACAACAATAATAGTTAAAAATCTTGTTTTGTCTTACAATCGGAAGATAGTTACAGTTGATTTTAAAAAGTTGAGTCCGTCTCTGTGTAAAATATGAAAAACGCTAATTTCCATAAAAACAACAGATATAGACGGTTGGCATGTACATATTTTTATGACAGTGTGTAAAAATTAGCAGCAAACCCTGCCACATTATCAGCCAAATGTCAGTATTGTATATTTGATTTACGTCGTATCTTATCATTACCTACTATAATTAGTGATTCATAAAAAGTTATCACGACATAAAGATGTAGTTAAACTCAGTATATCAACAAAGTTAGTTCGAACAGTTGTTGTCGTTTAACAGCAGAACCTTGACAATGGGAAATTCCAAGAGTAGTTACAAATTAGAAGGTGTATCCAATACATCAAACAAAAAGTCAAATCACAATATTCCTGAGGTACAAGAAGAAAAACCTATCGAAATTATAGGCGAAGATCACAACGAAAAGTTAACAAATGTCGTTGATGCACAAGTTAGGACTAACAGCGCTATTGACGAAAAGGATAAAGAGCCTACATAATGTTGAATTTCGTACAGACTTATTATTTTTTGTTAATTATGTTTGAGAATATAAGTGAGAGTATATAATAGCTAATGTTGAATAAATTATTATACATTTTATTCAGTGTTTTTAGTGTTAATTGTAGATACTGAGTTGTAATCTCATTAAAAGAAAAGTATTTATAATATGGTGAGTTAGCAAAAATTTATAATATTACATATAATGGATAATGATAATTTGTGGCTTATACAAAAAGATCTGTCTCTTGCTGTGAATTAAAAGTTTTTTTTTCAAAAAGATGTACAACTTACCAGATACTTTTGAAGCAAAGTTTGCATATTTCTTTTTTCTACTAACGTGCGGAAAGTGAATCTTTTCCACACTAAAAAGCGTGCGTAAAGAGTCACTTTTCCGCACTAGTGCGGAAAGTAAATTTATTGACATTTGAGGAATATACTGACATTTGAATATTCAAAATATGTATTTTGTATATCCAAGTTTACCAAATGACTGAAAAATTAAGAAATTTATTAGAATTCTGCTATAATTTTCAATAAAGAGGAACGCGTACGCTTCAATAATTTTTTAATGGCTGGTATAAGCCTCATCAAATGATTGTCAAATAATAATAAATATCTGACATTTCTCATCTGTCACTTTGAATCAACATAGCAACAAATAAAAAAATAATCGTTAGTCAATACTCTACGTTATCAAAACCAATTTTACCGTCGCAGCTTTTTCTAAGAGATAATTTATCCATAGAAGAAAAAATAGTGTACCTAACACGTGCGTAAAGTGACTTTTCCGCACGCGATTGCTGGCCGAACTCCGCTAAAGCGTCGTTCGGCCATCTGCAATAGCGTGCGGAAAAGTATCACTTTCCGCACTAGTTAGGTAAACTACTATTGTGATTTTACAAGGTACACTCATGTGTGGAAAAAACAACAACTTTAAAATATTTACAGATTTCTTTTTTTTTCACTTTTGTCCTGATGTTGACACTTTTGAGAAAATCTAAAGAAAATACATCACACATTAATCATATTTTTAAATGAGGCTGGATTTATACACATTATACAATAAAAATCAAATCTTTTAAGTATTTAAGTTTAATTGAGAACCTTTGGATGTCGTTGAAAACCATCCCGTATGCAAGCTTGGTTTATTTCCAGCGCATTGTTTTTATTCACTCTGATATCCGATATGATCAGTTTTGAAGTTATACAATATTTATTTTGAAGTGTGAGTAATTTAAATTTAATAATTTTCAAGTTATTTCAACAAGTGAGTGGAAGACAAAAATGTTCCAAGACTGAAATCGCATTTTTTTAATCTGTGATGCTATAAACAAATTTTTGTTACGCCCACATTAAATTGTTGCTCACATTGTTATTTAACAAGCCATACTGGAATTTCATGGAATAATATTCAGTTTGAGAGGAACCTTAAAAATGTGATTTAAAATTTCAACTTCTTATGACTTTTTTTGGGTACATACGTAAGCTGAATTTATATATTTTTGATCCCATATTGATTGGTATAATTTATTACCATTCCTTTTGTTACAATTTGTGTGAAGTCAATTTTCCAGATATTATAAATATTGATATTATCTGCCCACCACTCTTTTATATTTTTGTTTGTTATCTTGCAGCTCAACCGTTTTATAATACTAGGGATGTTCCAGCCCTTATTATCATGACAACTGACTGAAGTTTCATTCAAATCCGATGAATGGTATGTGAAAAGCAAGAACATACATACTTACATATGAACAAATTTGTCACCATCAGTTGTGTTACATCCCAATACAATAGAAATGGATATCTACTACACACAGTATATTCTATGCCATATGTTTATTTTTTAAATAAATAATAACAAGTTGTTTATTTGAACATCCAGATCAAATATCTTATCTTGATGGTTATGAAATGGAACAAATAGGTGTGATAAATTGAGAACTTTTTAACTTTAAACAAAATTTAGGTAGATAGTTTATTGTACATAAGATAAATCTATTCACAAGGGTTATAGGTACAAAATTTCAACTCAGGAATTAACATTATAAGGCATAAATTATGACATATTATTTAAACAGCCTCTATTGTGATATTGCGATTCTGGAAAAATGGAAATATCTTAACACAGCTGGAAAGACGTAACAACCGGAAGCAAAATGGGTCATACATTTTTGAGTTGTGTAAAAACATATCTGTAATTAGCTTTTTAAAGTAGGAAAACACTGATGATGGTGGATAAATAGAATAAATAAAGTAATTAACTGCTTGTATGTAAAATAAATTGAACATATTCTAGTTATTTAGGAGAGTGTGCCCAGTTAAATATTTTTTATCAAATCTATAGAAGGCAAAGGATTATCATCATGTGGGGCAGAGAAGCTACCATTAGAAGAGGACGAAGAGGACAACACAGTGAGTGTCTCTAGGGCATGAGAGGAGTAAATGTAATTAACTAGCTGAATAAAGAACACCAATTCAAATGAAGATTGGTAGAATGTCATTTGTATACAGAGGGTTTACTGAAGAAGGTGAACAAGGAACTCTTATCCAGGCTATTTGAAATGGGTTAGAGACATTTGAAGACAGTGATTCGGTCAGTGGTCACACTTTACCATGAGGAAACGGGTCATAGTAACTTTATATCGTCAGGTAGTACCTATATAAGATATAAATTGAGGACGCCTGTCAATAATATGTGATTTGATCACCCGCATCAAGAAAGTCATTGGTAATTTGTTTCCTGGGCATTGCTGTATAAGTAGTAGTACCTGTTTACTGTTTATAGTTTATTGCAAAGTAATTATCCATGTACTTCAAGTTTGATGTTCAGTTTTGTTTTGAATTGTGCTTGATCATTCACTTTTCTTTGAAGTTGTGTTCAATTCTCTCAAAAACCCAGAAATAATGTTGAGTGAGCGACAAAAACAGCTATTAATTATTAATAACTATAGATATTATCTTCAAAAGATCCTGAAAAGTGGTGAGAGGCGATGGACTTGTACAAACAGAAAGTGCGAATCATTTGCTCTTACTGAGGTCGATTGTGATGGAAGTTTAACAGTTAAACATATACAAGGACATTTTCATGATGCAGTTGTGCAGGACTCAAATTATTAATTATATCCTGCAAACGAAATGATGTAGAGGGCTTGTCGGAAAAACCTGCGAAGATTATTCGAACATCATCACATGAGGGTGCCGATCCATATGTTTTTTGCTGCGGTTTAGTTAATATTTTTTGTAGAAACTTTATGTTCTGAGCACTTTGTCTATAATAAACAATTATAAAAACTGAATGGGGTCTTATGACTTCCCGGGAACCAAATTAGTAATAGAGACCAGGTAAATTGAAAATATTGGGAAACAAGTTACTAATTATTTTCTGGTCCTTCTTAATGTGGTAACCAAATAAAAGGTACCCGAGGACACACCTACACAAAATGGGGGAAGCTAGTTAACATTTTTGTGCAGAAAATGTGAACTTAGTGATGAAATATCTACTCACATACTCTGGTTCTGTAAGAACTTACGAGGACTCAGACGGAGGAACTTTGAAGAAGAAATAATACAACCACTACTACTCAAAATCTCCCCAGACAAACTATTGAACTATATAGAAGACACAATGCTTCTGGAATATAGATAATACGGGAAATAGTAAAAGAGATAGAGTTCAAGTAAGCAAGACCCAAACGAATGAATGTAACCCAAGCACCTGAAATTATTTCCCTCTGTTTATTGAACACTAATATCGCATATTTGTATTGAATTTTCATTTTTTTTAGAGTTATTTATACCCGTCTTTGACGTTGACCTTCTGGTTTTCCAGTTTTATTATGTGTATTATCTCAGCCACGGCCTTTCCGCATGACTAGCTATACTTAACTACACAAACAAAATGAAAATGATTAATTCAACAGTTAGTAATACCATCATTTATTAACACATTTTTTATAATAGTTTTACGAATTAATAACAACTCACATGAATCAATTTTCACAACCTATTGTGTTTTTAAATATTTTAATTTGAGTTGGTGATAATGTGACATGATTCATCCACCGGAGCGATTTTTCTATGATAAGATAATTGACACTAATGACATGATGTGATCTTTATTTCTGTATTGAAATGCTTGCTTTTATCAATTTCAGCAATAATTGCTTAAAGCAGTTCCTTTCAGAACAATGGTCTTGCGAAATTGACAGCCCCATTTTTCCCAGCTAGGTCACTGCACATTATTCCAGCCATTTTAATTGTTGTGGATTCTGGTATTAAATCAATCGTGTTGATATAAGCCAAACAGATATATCTAGGCACATAGTATAGGTACCAGCAGCTCACCCTGGCTTCGCTTAGTGATGCCAATCTCGCGTGATGACTAAAAGTCACATTGCGGCATTTATCTAACTTCCAGCATATTTTACACTCGTATGACTTATAATTGAAACTACTCAAGTTGAAAAGGATTAATGTCATGATACGAATCTTCATCTTCCGATTCTACCATCAATGTTAACAAAAAATGGTTAGTTCAAAAAATCACGAAACTTCCGTTATTCTCAAATTAGGATATATACTATGTTTCTTCTGTATCTTCTTTGTGGCATTACTTATTCTTATTTCTTATTTTTTGGGAATTGAACCACATTATCATGCTTTTTAGTTTTTGTTACGACGCTCCAGTAGCGTTTCAGCTACCGTTGAAATAACAACATTTTGCGATTTTCTCCATCCTGTACCAATTTGAACCCACAAATTTCACCAAGCGGGATGTTTTATTGAATAAAATTGCTGTCGTTAACGCTCAAAGATTATTTATTCCGTATAATAGATTATCATTTTTTAAAATGTTGAGATCAAATATCGACTTCCGAATTTTTTCATATTACTGTTTGTTTAGCTAATAATTAACGCTTTATGGACACACTGTATAGTATATAAACATAATGGAAAAACAAATGACAAAAGTACAGACACTAATATTAAATTACTCTATTCTTCTCAACTCACTTACTTGTAACTTTTTTTCTCTGAATGAAAGTTGAAAACTTACCTGAAACAAAAAAAAAACATTTTAAAACCTTATAGTTATGTTATTTTAATGTGAGCATAAAAGTCTGTAGGTCCCAGGGACGTATATAAGGGGGGGTTTTGGGAGTTCAAACCCTCCCCATAGAAAATACAATAAAGGAAGAATAATTTTTTATTAGCATACTGCCGCAATATGAGTATTCATTGGGATGTGGCAATAGAAATAGATTCCTCAACAATTGTGAATAATTTAGCTGAAGAGGTTAAATTTACTTTTCTGAGATTGATGTTCTGTTTTAATAAAAGCTTCAATTTTCAATCATCTATCACTTTTCAAAATAGGTGCTCCCAAATTAATATACAGGTAACATCTCGGTTGGTATGGGAATGCGGCGAAGAACTTAGAAGACTGGCGACTCGGAACAGTGGTAACACTGGAGTGGGTCCTAGGTCACAAAGGAATCGCTGGCAATGAAAAAGCTGACGAACTTGCAAGAGCAGGATCGTCAACACTGATGATCGGACCCGAACCATCTGTGGGCATCCCCAGATGCTCCACTATGTCATGGTTAAAAGGGCGGGTAAAAGAACAATCCATAAAACTCTGGAAGAATACGCCCAGGCAAACACATGGAAAGAAATCCATGAAAGAACCATCAGAAAAAGTAGCGAAAGAACTGCTCTCAATGAGCCAGGAACAAACTACGCACCATAACGGGGCTTCTTAGGGGAGACTTTCCCACAAAGCAGCACCTGAACAAAATGGGGCTGTATAACGGAGACCTTACATGCAGGAGATGCAAAAAGGACACTAAAACAGCTCTGCACATATTTTGCAACTGTGAGTCGCTGGACCATAGGAGGCAAAAACTAAGTGGAAGACCCCGAATGACTCCAGAAAACTTCTACAACTATCCAGTAAAGAACCTGTATGAGCTAGTACAGGGAACGGATTGGCTGAATAGGCTGTAGTCAGAATGTTAGGAGAATCCACAATAAGTCCAAGAGGCTGAGGTGGTGCCGGCGAAGGAAAGGCTCCTTTGAAAAATATATATATATACATTATTTCTTGAACTTGAAAAATTAGTTTATGTCGTGGCACTCGATTTTTTTGCCTTAGGCGGCGCCTTCAATAAAGCTTTCCCCTTCTGAACCTATCAGATGAAAAAAACCAAAACCCTCCCCATGTAGAAGCTATAGCTACGTGACTGGTAGGTCCAAATATAAACTCAACATTCATTTGACTTATAGTATCTTTAATTGCGCCAGTGAAGTGGTATAAATCTTTTCACGATCTAAGAAATTCACATAACCTGAGTATCAAACTTAACCGGGTCGTATTTATTTTGATGGCGAATGATAAGACTTCTGAGTTAATTTACTTAGTATCACGATCTAAGAAACTGACTTGACTTGACTTAGGCTTAAGATGCAATAAAACCATAAATTTTTTCGAAATTACCGTGCAGAGACGCAGTTTTTGACCGCCTGAAAATAATACATTGTGATAAAATAGAATATTTATAATAAGGATAATCCAAAAGGCTTATAGAGTTTTCAGGTAATCATTCATTATTCGCCAACAAAATAAAATACGACTCTGTCATGGCTAATACTTTTATGACTTTATTGCATGTCAGCATCCCATCTTAGGTCAGGTCAGTTGCTAAGATCGTGAAAAGAACTATACTTTTCATTTTTCATGGTTTTATTGCATCTTAAGCCTATGTCAAGTAAAATCAGTTTCTTAGATCGTCAAAAGAATGGTAAACCTTCATTGTACCATATTCTCACCAAATCCTGTTTTTCACTGAATTTTCTACATAAAAGGTACACTTTCTTGAGTAGTTTGACCCGAAGCTTAAATGGATATTAGGAAAACAATTAAAATTTCAGTTCATGAAAATCTTCCAATCTATAATTTGATGTCGATTAGAAAATTATCAAATTAATCATATACTTGGATACTCGTGCAAGGTCGAGTGAAAAGTGGTAAGTTCATATTTTTTTGGTAGATTTTTAAAAGCAGCATCTATATGTGTGACTTTACTATATATAAAGTGACATACATTCTGACATCATTGTTTGTTTATCATAAATCAAGTTCAAAACAAGATTAAATTTTCATCCTAATACACCACAAATTGATAATAAAACGCTAAGTGATATTATTCTTATGCTATTTTTAACCAAGCAATTTTTTATGATATTATCGTGATATATAATTTTTTATAAGTGTGAACTTATATACCATGGCGTTCCAATGAAAAAACTGCCGTATATCTACTGCATTATACATGCAGGGTGGGCAAATATTTATCTTCCTTATCTAGAATCTCCATATCTATTGGTTCTTGTTTTTGATGTATAACTCGTTTTTCTCCTAGCGTGCGGATAATTCCACTTTTCCGCACCCTTTTTAGTGTGAAAAGGATCACTTTTCCGCACTAGTGCGGAAAGTAAATTTGTTAATATTTTGGGGAGTATACTGACATTTGAATATTTGAGAAACTAAGAAATTTAATAAAACTCTGCTATAATTTTTAATACAAAAAAACCGTTTTTTCAATAATTTTTTAATGGCCCCGGTATAAGCCTCATCAAATGAATGTCAAATGATAATAATTAATTTGTTGAAATGTATTTAATAATAAATGTTCCTATGATTTGGCTTTTTGGGTTCTTTTTCGTTCGCTAGTAGGAAAAATATTGTACCTTACACGTGCGTAAAGTCACTTTTCCGCACGCGATTGCTGACCGAACTCCGCTGAAGCGTCATTGATAATTACCAGACGAGGAGAATAGCGACGAGTCTGGTAACACAGGAGTTTGGGAATATGCTTTTTCCAAGAATTATACATAGGTACTATTTAAAAAAAAATAATAATATTAATAAATTGTACAAACTGTGCAATAAATGTAAATATTAACAACAATTAATTTGTGTTCAAGAATATCGTTATGAATTAGATGTTTCTTTTATTTCTTTTATAACAACTTCATCAATATGAAAATTAAAACCATACTTTGTTTCATTTCATTGTAATAATCCATTTGTAACATTACGGCACGCTACAGCAGTGTGGTATAGTATATTATGTAACGAGTGCGGAAAGTGACATTTTTCACACGAGTGGGAAGTATTGTCTCACGGGAAGCAAGCCGAGTGACACACTCCCACGAGTGTGAAAAATCACTTTCGCACAAGTAATGTACACTATTTTTCCTACGACCATGCGATAATTGTCACAAATGTTGTTTAATGTGTTGGTTTTTTAATAAATATTTCACTTACACTTCACAAAAACTATTTCTATGCTTTGTGTTATAATTTGTGAATAAGCCTACTTTATTATTTTTAACTTTTATAATTAGAATATATTTTTTACGATCACGCTATAAATTTACGAAATGTGATGGTAATATTTATTTGAAAACTTCAATAACTGTACCTACAGCATATGATTATTTTGAAAATAATCAGTTTGTAGTGCAAAATATTTTCAAAATAACGCAGAAGACATTTTAATTCTTCACAATTTGATTTTTTTTTAATTCCTACAGCTATACTATACATATACCCAAAATAGGAACATTTGACAGCTATCCGCGTCATGACAATTCGGAGACCGCGATTCGATTTCCGGCAGTACCTAGTTGTTTTTTTTATCACAAAATTAGGCAAATCTTAATGATTTTTGAACAGATTTTGTGTTTTGTGCTATATTTGTAGTTATTACGTAGGTAAATTTAAATAAGAAAACCACGTTAATCGAATTCATGCGAACCGTGCGATATGATTCACACTAGGGTGATATCATAGCGCACGGTTCGCTTTACTATCATGATATGAAAAACTTTCCGCCAGAGTTAAGAGTGCGATATACGTTAATTTCCTATATGGTCGTAAGAAATAGTTATTTATGTAACTAGTGTGTAAAGTAGCCTTTTTTTTGACGAATGTGACATGAGTCGAAAAAAATGTCTTTACACACGAATTGCATACAATATTTTTTCTACTAGCGAATATTTAATTGAAATACAAAAGTTTAATAGTAATTTTCTTCACGCACTAGTGCGTAAAGAAACATACTTTACGCACTAGTGCGTAAAGTAAGTTAATTTTTCTTAGAAGAGTCTTTTTATAATAATCTAAAATAACATCATAGTTTTCTAAAAATATTCAATTCCTAAATATAAAATACAATTGCTTACTCTAGGTATAGTCGGAAGATCTCAATTTAAATTTTAAATGTCAGATTCAATTCACAAAGAAATGTCAGTCACTCACCGCCAACTTATACCTATTTACCGTATTATTTCCAGTACTCAATAATTATTTAACAATAATTATTAGGTTACTTTACCGAATTCTATAGGTTTCTATCTCCAATTTATGAAAAAAACTTAGATTTAATATCCGTTTATTATACCTATACTTTTATAAGACTAGATATCTATAACTACATACATATTGGAATTTTTTCTTTACGCACTAGTGCGTAAAGTTAAACTCTTTACGCACTAGTGCGTAAAATAAAGTTTTACGCACTCGAAAATGTGTCTAAAGTACGTACTTTACACACGGTAGTAGAAAAAGAACATTACCGCACTGTTATTTTCTAATTGCCTAGCAACTACCCACTATTGTGGAATGCTGAGCTTTGCGCATAGAAAACAGGTCAAAATAGTCTCACTTTTCCCACGATTGGAGAAAAACTACTATTTCTATTTTGCTTGGCAATTTAACGAGAAAAACTGCCTCTGACCGTAGGACGAGAATAACCTAATGGCAACAAAATTCGAATTATAAATGTCAAGTTTACTTCGACTCAAAAAAAGCTAAAGTGTAGGTAATTCGGTAAGACAATTTGATGAATATGTAGTTTATTTAATTAAACGGAGAAGTACATGTGCTGGAAACACAATTATTGAGAATAGCTTGATTTTCAGAACTTTCGTGTCTTTTGTTAATATTTGCGCCAAATTGATGTAGTTGAATTCACAGTATTGCGAGGCACATTATCATTGATGTCTTTTTCAATTTCTCCACTCGAATACTCTACAAATCGCGACATTTCCACGAATGGAAACTTCTCTGACAACGCAAGTTTGAGAAAAATTGACATGGTGAATATCTTTATAGCTTTATAGCTTTATAGCATAACGTCATCAAAAATTTGTATACAATGCTGGTTGTCACGCTTTCAAAAGTTAGGTTTCTTTATTGTCGCTGGAAAAGTTAGGGCAAACTTTTTTCGCTGTCAAAATGACAAAATCACGCGGCTTATGGGATTTCTTATACATGAATTGAATTGTCACTTATAATTGCACCAGTGGTTTGTATTTCATCGGGTAAATTTGGGTTGTTTAATGAGAAACTGTTTCCTAGCAATTTGACGAGAATAACTGTCAACTATTGAAAACACGACACCGAAGGTGGAGTGTTTTTGGGTTGACAGTTATTCGAGTCAAATTGCTAAAGGAAACAGTTTAGAGTTTGAACAACACAAATTTACCCAATATCAATACAAACCTCGAGTGTAATTCGGCAGGACAATTAAATGAATGAGAAATTTGGAAACATATCAATGCAAACTTTATTTATGAAACATTAAAAATAAACACATTTTTATTTTAATGTACAATTATTAAAAACGCAGTTATTGAAATTCATACTAGGAGCAGTGATATTGATGAACAAATGAATAAGTGAAAAAACCACTAGTGTATTTGTCAACAGTAAAAACACAAGAGCTTTTTTTTTATCGGATAAATTTACGAAACAGTTTTGCCAATCACTAATTTTACGAGAAAAACTGACATGATAAAATCGCGACACCGACGGTGGAGCAATTTTATCTAATGTCAGTTTTTCAAGCAAATTTAGTGATTGGCGAAACTTTGAGTTAAAGAGAAATTTATCTGATATAAGAAAAGCTCGAGTGTTTTTTGGCAAGATAAATTAACGACAAAATATTGAAATTATAAGTAACCAAACTTGCGACTCATTGTCATTGTGTAAAAGTGACGTCCGCTTACTAGATATTGAGGAAGAGGAGTTTTTATCGCGATAAAAAAGGATGCACCTTTTTTATCGATGTCAAAGTGACAATAACATTTCCAGGTATATGACATTTTAACATTGGAGTTAATTTATCAACAGTAAAAACACAAGAGCATTTTTTTATCGGATAAATTTCCCTTTGCAACGAAACAGTTTTGCCAGTCAATAATTTTACGAGAAAAACTGACATGATAAAATCGCGACACCGAAGGTGGAGCGATTTTATCTAACGTCTGTTTTTCGAGCAAATTTAGTGATTGGCAAAACTTTGAGTTAAAGAGAAATTTATCTGATAAAAGAAAAGCTCGAGTGTTTTTTGGCAAGATAAATTAACGACAGAATATATGGATGAACAACAAAAATAATTATCTTTATTAACTTGCGACTCCTTGTCATTGTGTAAAAGTGACGTCCGCTTACTAGATATTGAGGAAGAGGAGTTTTTATCGATGTTAAAGTGACATTTCCATGTATATGACATTCTAACATTGGAGTTAATTTATCGCTGTAAAAGTTAAAGCTAACTTTTGCCGCTGTCAAAGTGACAATTGCTCATATGCGATTTTTTATACATGAATTAAATTGTCATAAAAAAAACATGGCATACAAATCCAAGTGATGAGGGTTTTATAAGCGAGGGTTGAACATTAATAAAAAAGGAAAAAAAAAATAGGTAACTAATGTAGTATGCCGAAAATTTTGCTAACTCAGTACATGTTAAAGACATTAGTGGCACACATTTCACGGCGATACTTCATTTGTTAATAATTTTCCAAATATGATTTTCAATGTCCCCTGTAGCGTCGATTAGCAAGTTTGGGTCTTGGGCAATAGCGTTATTCTACTTGTTTGTTACATTAAACTCGATGATCAAAACGGCTTCCCCTCAAAATAATCAGGCCTACACGTGTCATGGACTCCCGGTCTATAACTGTATCCGCCATTACTCTTGATCAAAACTTTTCGCGCCACACCCTGTATAGGTGTAATATTTATATTCCTGTGCTCTTAACCATTTCGGCTGTAATTTTATCATTCCAAGGTGCTTTTCCATTCTTCATGGCTTCAACTGTATTTTGTGAGTCTTTGATTTATCTATCCTCAACCTGATTTTCAGTTTTTACTTCTTCAATGTTGTATTCCTTTGTTTGTGCAAGCTCGTCTATATAGCAGCTTTTCAAAACATTTTTTCCATTTCTCCATGATTTTTATTTAATTTGTTAGTATTTATTCGTTTATGCATTCTATTTGTGGTTCTTTTGTCTGTTTTTTCTTTCCCTAATAATTTTAAAACTGTATAAAATAATTTTTCATTTCCTGAGCCATCCACTTCCATTTTATTTCCAATATCTATACATGAACTATTTTTTGCTTCGATCACTTTCTTTGACTTTTGTATTCTTGGTATTAGTTTTCAAGCATTTTTTCCATTCATTTTTCTTCTTTTTAACTTTTTCTCTCATACTTTTATTCCATTTATAGAAAACGTATCAATTTATAACAAATTTGATGAGCAATTTTTGGTAGACACACCCTAAACCTAACCTAACGTATCCTCAACTATTTCTCCAATCAATGTTAAACTTCCTACTAAAACCCTGTATATTATTTGTTATTGTTATCAATAATCTTTAATCTGATCAATAGTGGATAAAAAATTGTCAGGAAATTACGTGTTGGTTTCGTAACAAATCAAACATCTATCTCTTAATTCAGATCAGTGTGAATTTGATAAATTTCAAAATGGCTGATACCGAAGAAATATGTGCAGGAGTGAATATTTTGAATTTAGATGAAACTACAGACGAAAATAACAATTCAGATGAAAATGATCCTGAACAAGATAATGAAATACAAGCCAAGTCAGAAGAGGATGGTGAAAACGAGGAAGATCCACCGATACAAGGAGAGTATCGTGAAGACGTAAGTACCTATTCTATAACTGAAGTAAACGTTTATATTCGTCATTGTCATACTTCTTCCAATAAATTTGTATCCTATATTCTCAGATTTAAAAGTTCAGTCCTTATTAATTAGGTGCTTTTAGTAATTTGGTTTTCACTGAAAATAAAATATGATCAAATAACTGTTTCAATATAAACATGTTTCTGCTATTAGGAAGCGATAGCAGTCAAGGTCAATGATTTTTCACTGACTGGCGATATCTGAAATTCTTGAAATACCGTTGAATAACGTAAACGTGAGCAAACTAAAATTATATAGATACAGGTTATGCAATTCATTCCATTTCAAAATAGTAGCATTGGTATACATTATATCCTGAGATTACTCTAAGATCAGATTTCTGGAGCTCTACACCTAAGCTTAGAATTGCTGTCTCGCAGACTTAGGTCCGTGGACATCTTTATAGATTGGATTGCTCCAATTAGTATCTCTTATTGCACTGTTAGGCACCGGGCTTCATATATTTAGTTTGAGTTAGCTTGTGAGCAATTTCCAGAGAGATCATACATGCAAATGTAGTCCAATATTTTTAAGGCAGCGATTTATTGCATTCGTAATTCTCATAAAGGCGAGTCGTTAGTTCTATTCGAAACTCTGTTTTTGCCATTTGTTGAGTTGTTTTATTCCACCAAACCAACGCAGCTTGGGTAATAATTGATCTGACAACCGTTAGATATGACCAGAAGACCAAAAGTTTTTCCAATAAGCTTGTAGCACGTCCATAAAACCCTTGCTTTCGAAGTAATGCAAGGGGTGCATTCCTTCTGCTCGTTAACGGAACAGCTGTCGTTTTGTTAGGATTAGCTGACATCGTTTGCTTCAAAAACCAATGCTCTCTATTTATTCCAATCCAGTTGGTCTATCGTGTAAGTATCTTCAAAAGTCTCAACCCTTTTTGATAATACAGTCTTTGTAATCAATTGCTTAGTATGTCGTAAACATATGAGGTATAGGACGAAGAGTAAATAATTTGTGTGCAAATTTTCAATCCAATACGATGTTTTGAGGTGTGGAGATTCATTTCATAAATATAGGTGAAGCTAGTGAAAACAATATAAAAAGGCGAAGGAAATGGCAATGCTTATAAAGAGTTCAATTAAATATAAGGATGTCATTCATTGATGGAAAAATTAATGAAGCGATTGAAACAATAGCCGTTGGTGAAAGAATTTTGGTATGGAAATGATATTGTACTTTTATGGAGCTATAAACTTCGCAGACTTATATAAGAATTGAAACTGGGGATTTCTAGCTTATTTAAGAAAAATACACTAGCAACAGTGATAAAATATAAAAATTTTCAAGGAATTGAAATGGAAAGTTCAAAAATTGAATGAATATAAATGCAATGAAATTGAGAAAAAAATTACAATAGCGGTTTAAATTCACATTCCAATATAATGATAATGTCGATTTTATATATTACTATCAAATATATAGTGCATTTTGTTAAAGGATGTAATAAACTGATTCAATCATAATCCCGATGAGTAATCCGTTAAAGTAATTCCGGAATTTAGGAGTAGGTATTGCAAGTCACACCTCAGATAAAATTAAAAAAGAATATCATTCATTCATTGTAAATCACAATATATAAGCGTAACAGGTCGATAACGCTGGTCAGTTTAATAATAGCGATTGTATTGTCAATACTATAGTTTGATAAGTAGTAAGTAACAAAAGTACTATTAATATGGAATAAAATGAAGATTAAGTTTCGTAAATATATTTTCTGTTTTTCTGTAGATCTTTAAAAGTTTGCTCAACTCATGTCATTATTCTCGGATATTCTGATTCACATACCGTGTTCCAATCATTTTTAGATCGTTTAATGATAATAAATGGAAAACAATCAATAATTTCCAGCTTTAAAGGTCTATAGTTTGTTAACGTTGACACTAAGGCAAAGCTTTTATATGAAGTACCCACTATTATTATTTTCAGCCTCTTTATTACCTCCCAAGTTTTTTTCACGATCTATTGGAACAGCCTATATTTCGTTAGAATTCATTCAATATCCTATTTTATTGGAAAAATTGCATTTTTGACTTAAAAATATCTACCACGATGTGAAAATGGCTCATCCAAATGAGATGAAACCAACCACCAATTAGACACAATTTAACTAAATTTGGGTGGTAAGCTGATAATATGTAAAATTTCGACGGGTTCCTAGTGAAACTTTTTGGGAAAAATCCAAGTTTAAGCAACCGCAGCTCTCAGTTTAATACGATCATTGAAAGCCGATAAATTGAAAGTCAACCATAATACTATAAGTAATTTTAAGTTCGTGATTGATTCTTTGGGTTATTAAAACCAACATGGGTTCGTAGAAGGGAAGTCATGCATCTCAGCGCTGGGCAGGGTGGTGGACTTGGTGCAAAGGGCTAGGCAGGGTAACGGTAGGAATAAGAAATTGGCCCTGCTTGTGTTCCTCGACGTGGGGAACGCGTTCAACAGTGTCAGTAAACGGGCGGTGTTAAGCGCGTTGACAAAGCTTGGAGTAGGGGAGGCGCTAGTTAATCAAGTAGACACGTGGACACTAGGGGGAGAAGGTATGGGACGGAGATTGGAGTGCCCCGGGGCTCGGTTCTGGGACCGACGCTTTGGAAGTGTGTGTTTGATGAAGTTTGTGGGATAGCATGTGAAGAGGGATGTGAGATTACGGTGTATGCGGACGATGTCTGTCTGGTATGTACGGCAAAGGAAGAGGTGGAGATAGAAAGAAAGGCGGAGAGGATGTGTAGAAAGATTGAGGATGATAGAGCGGTGTGGACTGGAAGTGGCTGAGGATAAGACGGTGGGGCTACTGGTGAAGGGGCGGAGCAAGGCAAGGGAGGTGGGGGTGATGGTGAAGGGAAAGAAAATCCGGATGGAGGAAGAGGTGAAATATCTGGGGTGTGGTTGGATAGCCAATTATCCTTCACAACCCATATGTTGAAGGCTGCACAGAAGGCAAAAGTAAGGACAGCGTGGCTGGGAAGATTGATGGGGAATGTGAAAGGACCGGGAGAATGGAAGAGGAGGATAATTGGTATGACGGTAGAGCAAAGTATGCTGTATGGCACGGAGGTGTGGGGTGAGAAAGCAGGGGTGAATGCGAGGGTTAGACCACTCGTGCGAGTGCAGAGAGGAATACTTCTAAGGGTGGTACAGGCGTACAGGACAGTGGGTGGACTGGCAGCAGCAGTGTTGTCACGGTCCCATCCATTGGACTTGATGGCCAGAGCCAGACAGAAACGCTGGAGGGGTGCGAGCAGAGAGGAAGTACAGGAATGGATGGATGAGGATATGGAGAAAAGGTGGGATGA
Organism: Galerucella tenella; assembly: GCA_910591685.1. Classification (NCBI taxonomy): domain Eukaryota; kingdom Metazoa; phylum Arthropoda; class Insecta; order Coleoptera; family Chrysomelidae; genus Galerucella; species Galerucella tenella. The sequence continues at coordinate 59,543 of CAJUYH010002505.1, forward strand.
GTATGAGGGCGCGATAAAAGGAGCGATTGGGAGCAGGAGAAATTGGGTGGACCGGAAATTTGGAGAGGTGAACTACTTCTTGACGCAGGTGCTCACAGGGCATGGGTAGAGAGTGGGTTACCTCCACAAGATTGGGAGAAGAGAAGCTGGAGTGTGCGAGAGATGAGAGGTGGAGGATGATGTGGGACATGTGTTAAGATGTTGGAAGAATGAGGAAGTTTTGGAGGAGCTAGAGAATAAACTGGGAGAGGCGGTGTATTGGGCAAATATGGTGAAGATTATGTTGAGGGGCGAGGAGGAATGGATGGAGATAAGTGGCGTGTAGTAGAGAGCATGATTAGGAAAAGAGAAGGACTCGATATGGCATGAGAGAGGTGGGAGTGATAGAAGGAAGAAGATGAAGGAGAGTGTGTGAGGGACCGCCGCCCGTCTTGAAGTATGCTAGGGTAGTGATTCCAAGGCGGGAGTAACGGCGAGTTGGAGGTGGGTTTGGTTGGTAGGCATCTCCGTGGGGATAATTCCAGTACGCACAACGAAACTATAGCGCGGCACCAGTTAGACGTTATGGTAAGGTTCAATAATAACCTGATGAATCTATCACAATATTTACCACCAAGACATCGGTTTTATCTAATTTTTGTTCCAAAATAACGCAACGGATTATTATTATTATTTTCAGACTGCAAATGCACAATTAGCAGAAGATGAAGTAGATGATCCACAGATCGAGAAGTTAACAGTAGAAGCTCAGGATGCAAACAAAAAATCAGACATGTCAGAAGAAATTGCAAAAAAAACAGGTTCAAAATTCAGATCACAATCTTTGGGAGTTGCACAAGGTGGTTCAACGTTTGCGCCACAAAGTCTCATAGACGTTCCAGATTATGGATACTCAATAGATGGCGGATGTCCAGAAGCCTGGTGATTAATCTCTACCTTTGATCAATATGATCCACAGCTATGCTTATTTTTCAGAACTTGTACTAAAAAGAAATAGGAGGAAAAAGAGGGAATTTTCATTTAAAACATTATCGCAGACGAAGTATGGCTGAATATAATTATTATATTGAATATTACTGTGTACTTAAATCAATGAGTTGTACTTAAAAAATCTATTCACTAAGTGAACAAATATACTCTGGTTAGTTGATATTGAATAACATGATTATTTGTCATAAGTTAGCAATATATTATCTAACTGATATCGTTTTCAAGTGGTTTAACCAAAATATCACATAATAGGTAAGTTTTTGTTTATCCAACAAATCATTGAATATTGTAATCTTAACATGTCAAAAAATATAATTGAGTAGAATATGATGTTTTCCATTATCTTTTCATACAAAACAAAATAAACTTGTAGTGGTACTTGTTCGATTACTGACCTATACAGGGTTACTAAAAAGTCCCCCCTGCCTATTCTCTTACTTATTGAGCAGCAAAGTGGAATTAAGCAGACTAAAAAATAAATGTAGATTTTTCCAGTGAGATAGCCGGTTACTTAATAGTAGTTAGTATATTTGATATAAAATTGAGAAAATATTCAAATTATCTAACTGGTCGAGCAAATTGTGTTTTGAAATTGAAAAATCTACGTATCTTCTGAAGTTCCTTGTGGCATTATTTATTATTTTTTCTCTTATTTTTTGGGAATGAAACCACAATAATGTTTTTTATTTTTTTATTTCGACGTTTCGGTAGCGTTCCAGCTACCTTTGTCAAGATTAAATAATGATAAAATAATTTTTGGTCCCTATCTGACACAACGAAGAAAATATGACAACTAGACAATGAATAATATTTTGAAGTTTAAGACTACAAAACTTTGTTGTCAAATTTTCTTAAGGTCCATTCATAGTAGATCACATCTCTGGTAAAATGTGAAATAAATATTTTATTTTATGACATTCCAAAGATATGACAGTCTACTAGAAATAGAATCCAGTGAAGTGCACGTTCCAGGATCGGTTTTTATTGGGATAGCGCTTTTTTTCGCTTATTTTGGAAATGTTGTTAATAAAACGCGTTCGTTGTTACTTTTTTGTGTATGAATATTTTTGTTTTCAAAATATGTATGACTCAGTTTGGTGATTTTGTGTATTCAAGTGTGTATCGATTAACAACTATTCCAATGATAAATCATAAGAAAACCTGGATAAAAACTTATGATGCTATCCTGATAACGCAGGTAATTGATTATTGGAAATTTCTCTTTCTATCATTGGTAACCAAATTTGACTACATTCGGCTGAAATACTAACTACACATTCATCTGCATCTAGTTGTATTAAAGTACTTTCTTTGATTTTTCGTCTTTTATTATTGGGCTCTTTCAATATTATTTTTGTCGAATCCCATTGAATTTTATGCCCCTCTTCTCAAGCATGTTTACAAATACCTGACTTAAAGAACTCCCTCTCTTTGATATATTTTTTATGTTCACTTATTCGGACTTTCAATGGTCTAGATGTTTCACCTAAATAGAATTTGTCGCATTCACAAGATATCTGATATATGCAATTTTTTGAAGATTGTTTTCTTCATTTTTTGGTTTTGTTTTTGTTAGTATAGATCTCAACGTATAGTTTCTTATCATTCCCAAAAATAAGAGAAAAAATGAAAAATCTACTGTTTATTGTTAATGTGTTGAAGTGATTCATAACAGATATTCAAATAATAATTAGCTAAAGTGGTTTCACGTCTCCTCTGAAAGGCGGCATATCTACATTTTACCTTGTGCTCAATGCCTGCGAGCTGCCTTTTCGGACTCTTTGACGATCTTCCCAAAGGTAACCCATCCGAGTACTAACCGCGCTCTACACTGCTTCATTGTAATTATCGCATCAGAGGCGTTCCACCACAGTGCTGGGCCGACACGCAATGTTCTTTACATTTATTAATTGATTCAAAATTGAAGTGAAATTGATGAAAAAATATTAAAAACTAAAATATAAATTGGACATTTTCTTGCGGTCGAGCATTTCTATTAACAATATACTTAAACTAAACTATATAAACAATATACTATAAAATATAGAAATATACTTATATTGAGATTGTCTTAAATGTTTCATTTAATTCAAACCTTCTCTGTGGTTTTGTGACCTTCAATGACACTGGGAACTGCAAAATTTTGCGGAATTAAATATTTCTAGTTACGTCAGCGATTTGATATAGAAAGTGACCAGGAACTTGGTACCAAAAATTCTGGCGCGTATTATAGATGAGGTCAAAATGATATTTTCCGCCCACCTGACCGGAAAACCAATCATATGAACACCTAAAATATGTCTAAACATTTTAAAACTAACTCCATACAAAATTCAGACTTATCAAAAATTGTACGAGTCAGATTATGAAAAACGAGTTATGGTATGTGAGACTTTACTTGACTTATTGAGAAACGAACCCAATTCATTATTAATTATGTCTAATGAAGCAACGTTTCACATTAATGGCATGTGTAACAAACATAATTGTAGATTATATTCGGCCTCGTCTCGTAAATAAGATGCTATGTAGTACCCTCAACTCTGGCGTTATCGTCACATATTTTAAAGTAAACAAAAAACCTTCTCGCCGCTCGCCCCCGGGGTGCCTATCGCACTTCAGTCTTCATCTTTGTGCGTTAGAAATCACATCATAACGATTATTTCTTGTAAAGTTTGTATTTCTTGGAAGTGTTTTTTGTGCAATCCGTAAAGGATCGCGGAGTCAAAAAAAAAATTAAACAAAGAATGGACTGCTTAGAAAGGCATAAGCCTAGGTCAAACGTTTGTGTTCTAGTTCGGATTATAATTCCTCTTTAGAAAGAAGTCGAAGACGTCGTGTATGATAATGTATTCCAGGGATACATCTTCGGAACAAGTTTCGAGTGAAGGTGTTAAATATGTTGGTCAATGGGATGTGTTGTCTGATTTTGATATCAGAATACCTGCTTTTGCTAGCAGAATGTGTTATTGTTCTTTTGATGGAACGCGCACATCAGTTTGGGCACGATTTGATGTCGTGCCTTTCCTATGGTTTATCACAACACTATAATTGACCCGAGCCTGTTTTTGATGACAGGATTTCTGTTTTTGATGGATTCCAGGGATACACTCGGTACGAGTTTCAAGTGAAGGTAATTAATTTTTTATTTTTTTCATGCCCACAGATACATATTTTAGGTGTTAAATATGCCAGACATTGGGATGTGTTGTCTGATTTTGATATCAGAGTACCTGCTTTTGATAGCAGAATGTGTTGTTGTTCTTTTGATGGAACGCACACATCAGTTTGGGCACGCTTTGACGTCGTGCCATGCCTATATGTTTCATCACAACACTATAAAATTGACCCGAGCCTGTTTTTGATGACAGGGTTTCTGTTTTTGATAACAGAATTTTCCGATCCAAGTGGTTTCAATGTTTTTACTCTATACCCCTTCTCTCCTCTATGCAGAGGAGGATGGGCCTCAGGAAGCTGAACCCTATCAGGAAAATGCGACTACCACACCGACCGACGGAGCAACTGGTGAATCAGCTTCGACTACGTGTATCTTAACGAGGATATTTTATCAATGCTATGTGAGGCTTCATATTGTTAAATCCGGGTTGGATTCCGAGAGAAAGAAAAAATTATTAATAAATTATTAATATATCCAGCGCCCGCTAATTAATATATCCAGCGCCCGCTAATAGTCGGTTTTTGGAGACACCGAAAGTAAACCTTATGGTAATGCAGGCCATTATATAATGAGCCTATAATAAAAGAGACGAGCCTCTTTTCACGGAGCAGCTTCATCTCGGTGCAACTCTTTCCGCAATAGGATCCGTTATTTCCGATTTATTGGAGAAACAGGAGGAGGGGGAGGACAATAAGGCCAGTATTGAACGTCTTAGCGATGCCGGTCGGCTTTTGTCTGATCTTCACCACTCAGAAAGTGTAACTTGGAGGGATTTAGTTTCTCTAAACCTTAACAAGGATTGGAAAGAGGTATTATCACAGCCAACCAGTGATGAATGGCTGCTTGGGGAAGATTTGGAGGATAGACTCAATAATGCCAAAACCAATAAACAGTCTTCCATACAGCCCAAAGTAAATAGACCTCCACTAAGGAGGTATCGCTGGAAGTAGAAGTAGACAGAGCAGTAGGAAGGTTACAATATCTTTTGTCGCATTGGAGAGAAATAACTAATAATAAGCAAATCCTGTCTTGGGTAAACGGTGTTAAATTACCTTTCATTAATAAACCTTCACAGGCGGTATCGCCTGAAGAGCCAAAATGGTCCTTAAGAGAATCAATCATACATTCTATAAGAAAAATGTTAAAATCTGGGGCTATTTCTAAAGTTCAAGCTTGTAAAGATCAATTTTTATCAAAGTATATGGTACTTCTCGTTTTATGTTGAACTTTAAAAATTTAAATCAATATATAGAAACATCTCATTTTAAACTAGAAGACCACAGGGTGGCTGCAAGGCTTATTAATCGAGATAATTTTATGTCTAAGATGGATTTACAGGAGGCATATTGTTTGGTCCCGTTTCACGAAAGACATAAGAAATATTTAAGGTTTAAATTTAACGCCAATATTTATGAGTATAATTGTCTATGCTTTGGCTTAAATCACCGAATAGAATATCTATTCGGTGCTTAAATGTAGCTCCTATGATATTTAGGAAACTTTTAAAACCGGTTGTTCCTTATCTTAGAAAAAAGGGATTTCTTTCAGTTATCTGTTTAGATGATATCTTTATTGCTGGCAATAAATATGAGGAGTGTTTACTAAATATATCACAAACAGTATCGATCTTGAAATATTTGGGTTTCGTTATGAAATATGAAAAGAATTCGTTTATCCCATACAATTCATGTATTTACTTAGGTTTTAAGTTTAACTCTCGGGAACTTACTATCTCGGTTCCTAAAGATAAACGTAAAAAATTAATTATATTGCTGCAAAATTTTAAGAAACTGAAACGATGTAAAATTAGATATTTTCAAAAATAAAGGTAAATTGTTATCTATTTGCCTAACTGTAGAATATGGCTATCTATATTCAAAATTGTTTAAGTGTGAAAAATATTTAGATTTTAGAAAAATGTCAGGCAATTTTAACGCTATTATGAAGATACCGAATGGTTTAAAAGATGACTTCAATTGGTGGACAGAAAATTTGAAAAGCAATGAACATTCTTGAAAAAAAAAACAAAGCATGATTTTGTTAAAGATATTTTTTCAGATGCCCCTAATAGGGGGCGGGGAATCTACTGCAATAATAACAGTTCTCAACGGTTCTCAATGGTTTTTGGCAGAGGAGGAGAAATCCGAGCATATAAATTATCTTGAACTTTTGGCTGTATTTTTTGGATTAAGATGCTACACCAAAAATTTAAAAAATTGTTCTTCGCTCTGCCGAGTCGATAAGACTACCGCTATTGCTTATATTCGCTCATTCTATAAGAAGTGTCAATTCTATTAGAAATGTTTTAATCTATACATAGTCAAGATTATGATTCAAATTTCAACATGTATGGTATCCAATAAATATTTTGACTAATACTTTTAAGCTTAATATGCATGCAGACTAGCAAAAATTGGATAGCAGATTGCCTTATTTTTAACTGTGCGTTAAAATTCAACATTTGCTTACAGAATTGCTCCTATTAGGTGAGGGGTATGGAGAGTGTACAATACGTTGAGCTAAATTGTCTTGTTCGAAAAATTTGGTAATGGTGTAAAAAAAAAGAAATATCTTTATCGTAGCATCATACCTACATTAGATCATCGGACAATATTATAACGGGTAGGGCCTCTCGGAGCGTACACATAGATATAGAACGGTCTCTTTCCGATTCAAATTTCCAGTCCTTAGTCGAAAGATTTGGACGTCCGGCCAGTGATTTATTCACATGTCTAATAAATAAAAGTGCAATCTTTATGTCTCATGGCTTGAAGACCCTAGCCAGCCCTGGTACTCGATTTTCTTATCTCTCTTGGTATATAAACCATTAATATTTACTCCTGAGCACAATCTTCTTTCCTTTGGGAGATTACGACATCCACTATCAGCACACCTTTCTTTGATGGGAGGTATATTATCAGAAAAGCGCTGCAGCTAGGCCAAGTTCCCGATTCATCCTTTAGAAATCTGCATGGCGTCTATTTCTGAAAGCACACTGGAACAATACGTATCGGGTCTAAAACTATGGGAGTTTTGCGCCTTAAAAAAACAAAAAGTCGACCCATTTTCTGTTTCATCAGTAGGGGTTTTGAAATTCCTCACGGCCTTAACACGTACAGGTGCTCATTAGCTCAGATAGCACCCGACCTTTCCCAAGATTACAGAATTCTTAGGAAACTTGAGAATGCGAAAATAAATTTTAATATTCTGTCGCAAAAATTAGCTACCTTATTAGCATTGGCGACCGGTCAACGCCTGCAAACAATATCTTTTATAGAACATACATAGAACAGAGACGAGTATCAAAATTTCAATTCCTAAAAGAATTAAAACATCAGCCAAGAACAGATTTCAACCTTTGTTAAACATACCGTTTTTGAATTCTGATCCGGAAATCTGCGGGGCTTCGACCCTGCTTGCTTACTTTTTAGAAAGAACAGGTCCATTTAGAGGATTGATCGAAAGTTTATTTATTTCCGTTACAAAACCTCATAAGAAAATTTCCACACAAACACTCAGTAGCTGGATCAAGAATATTTTGCGGAAAAGTGGTGTGGATACGGACAAATTTTCGGCTCATAACACAAGGCACGCTTCGATCTCGGCTGGTTTATCCTTTGCGGAGACAGTTTTGTCCAATTAATGAAAAATGGCTTTTCAATGTATGCATTTTTAGCAGTTAAGCTTTGATAATTACTTCAGTGTCATTAGCATTCAGGTTGGAATTTTTTGAGAAAATGTATAATGTTCTAAATTTTTTTTTAGAGTACTTTTGGTTCTTAGTCGGATTTTTAAACTCAACATTATCCGAGTATTTTCTTTTATTATGTTTTATGGTTACCTACTAATGAAAAATCACCTTTGGAACTAGGATTTTTCCTTTTTGCAACTCTCTCTAAATATCTACATAGCATCTTATTTACGAGACGAGGCCGAATATAATAACAAGATCAAACGAACTTACCTGTGATGTTCGATCTTGATTATATGAAGGCCTCGTCGAAGTAAATAAGGTCCCACCCTTTATACACCCAATCCCCTAAAAAGTTGCAAAAAATGTTCGCCCAAAATGAAGACTGGAGTGCGATAGGCACCCCGGGGGCGAGCGGCGAGAAGGTTTTTTGTTTACTTTAAAATATGTGACGATAACGCCAGAGTTGAGGGTACTACATAGCATCTTATTTACTTCGACGAGGCCTTCATATAATCAAGATCGAACATCACAGGTAAGTTCGTTTGATCTTGTTAATATGTGTTTCTCGAAAACCAATTTCTTTTAATGAATTTCAGAAAGATAGTTCAAAAGTAAACGTTTGGTGTGCATTATCTATGGTCTTTTTTTCTTTTCGGAACCAACAGTGACGGGTACTAATTACACGGATATGTTGGAAACTTTTTTTTATCCGCAACTAGTTCAAGATGGAATTAGCGACGACGTTTACTTTCAACAAGACGGTGCACCACCACATTATTCGTTAATAGCACGAGATTCATTAAAAACGTTTTTCAATGATAAGTGGATAGGTCGAGCTGGACCGATTGAATGGACACCGCGGTCTCCTGAATTAACTGCAATCAACTGTCCCAGATTTTTTTCTCTGGGGATATGTGAAGGATAACAGTCCTAAGCCTAACAATTTAGCAGAACTAAAAAATAATATAAGAAACATTATTGGAAACATTCCGCAAGAAATGTTAGAAAATTCATTTGAAAATTAAAAATTTCGCTTACAGTTATGCATAAACGAAGAGGGTGGGCATATGCAGCTTTTATTGTAACTTTTTGTTTTTCGTTCTTTATATGTTTTGAAGAATGTTATTATGTTTTCGTACTAAATAAACTGTTTGTCAGATTTGTTGGTAATTATTAACGTAATTGAATGCATACCATCTCTCTGGAGCAATTAATAAGCTGGGCATTTATGTTTAAAATCAGACACTCTTATTTGGGACACCCTGTATATTCCCTTAACTATCAGCTGCTTTCGCTTCGCTAAGCTCGCTCGTGCATCTTAAAGCATCGGGCTACTAGAGCTTATTTTTTGCCCTGACACGATATACTAATTAGCATTTGGATTGCTAACAATACCTACTTTCAGCCTTGTTCTTGCTGTTGATATGATTTGGTTTATCGGTGAGGTAGGCGACAAAAATAGTATTGTTTATTGAACTATCCGAAAAATAGATCTCGATTTATTTTAGTGATAAAAAGTGAGTTAAGTATGTATGCATCAGGAAAAGTGGTGAGACACCACGTGTCAGGAGGTGCAAGAAAATGTTGAAAAAAAATAAACCGTGACGAATTATTATTCGATCTAGAAACTATACCGCACAAAAAACGTTATGATACTGTTATGGTACCTTAATAACGTTATTTTTTCGATATCCTCCCCAGTGAATAGTATCTACTACAATTCAGTAAAATGATTTCACAGAGTTTCTGGAAAGCTTCTTCATTTTATATAATATCTCCAGATAGACTCCAGTTACTATTATATTTTATGGAGATTGATAAACATTAAATTGGATGTTGAGATAAGATATAATACCGCCATCTTAATCTGATCTGTCTTCAATTTAATCCAATTATCTAGGAATATGTCAAAAAATATCACATCACACACTAAAAAACATGAAACTTTACAAAAAATACTAGAATTTATGGTTAAACTAAATTCCATTCATGGACAAAAGCGCAGTGATATTATTATACGAAAAGTTCAAATTATACAAATTTCGTTGGTTTTTGACACGTATTGAGATACATTGACGCAAGATGAACTATAGTCGGAGAGCTGGTAACTTTGATGCAGCAACGGTGGTGATGGGGGGCGCTCGCACTCCATCTACCGCCATGCACAGTCTATACAGGGTGTATCAGAAGGCAGGTCATTAATCATACCACATATTCTGGTGCTGAAAATAACTCGATCCAACCCAAGTTACCTCAGTACAAGTGTGCATGCGAGTTACAGCCCTTCGAAGTTACCAGAATGAAAATTGATTTTTCAAATATTTCGACAGTTGTTCGACATATTATAATGAAAGTTGACAAGTGGCTTTCTTATGATTATTGCACCCCGTTAAAAATTTATTGGTGTTGAGATCTCCTAGACCCCCCCAAAATTTTTGTGTACGTCACAATTTAATGATTATTGGGGCACCATTATTCAAACACATTATTTTTGAAACTTTTGTGTCCCCTAGTACTTTTTACAATTATCAGTTTTTATCGAGATACGGCCTATTTTTCATTAGGCTTAAAAAATTTCGAGGAACAAAAATTAAAGTCAATGATTTCTTAAGTTTTTCGAGGGTCCCAAATTTTTGATTGAATCTCATTCATTTACAAATGTGTAGTTTTTATTAGATGTTTGAAATGACCCCCATTATCTTGAATACGCAGTCGGCACCGTTTTACTAAAGCCTAGTCTAGACCTACATACATTTGCCGGCATACAATTAAACATTTGTATAAAAGCTGTTTAAAAGCTGTTTTAAATGTGTTTGCAAACATTTCTTTGAAAACATTTGAACAAAAGTTTAATGTTTTTTTGTCAGTATGGGAAACACGTGTTTTTATACTAGCCAAGAGGCAAGTCTGGACGCGATTATGACAAAAGTTGGTTCACTCTCTTGTTTGCATTGTATCAGTGGTGTACCTAGTAACAACGGGTACTATTTCTAATATTGACTGCTTCGAAATTCGAAATGAGTACATAAAACCTATTACCTATGCATCAAACTAGTATATGAATCACCAATAGCCAGATATCTAAGAGTTATTGCTAGCCGCAAAGAAACAGGGATAGCTGCTCTGTACTTTGTATCTTGTTTACAAATATTTGGTACAATCACTCCAATCATTTGAATTAATACCTCCAAATCAGTTGCAGTCATTCTTACAAAATTTTTAAATCCAGATCCATCATTCAATTTTAGGTCTCTTAGTAAGTATGCAGAATGTTCTATTCCGTTTTGCAGGAGTTCGCGTACCCACCAACGTTTTTGTTTCCTTTTCTGTGAAGTGAAAAATATTTATCCAGCCAAATGCCCACCACTGTTTCACTATTCAGCAACATGTTTTGTGTTTTGATCTGGACGCAATTGTAACATTTGTATATATAAGTGATTGTCAAAAAAAATGTTTTTAAACAAATGTATAAGTACTTTATCTGATTCCGCTATCAAATGTGACACTTTACGTCACTCCTTGACGTTAGGTAACGTCACTCCTTGACGTTAGGTAACGTCACATTTTTCATAACCTTCAAATATCAGTTATGAAAAGAAGTTATGTAAAAACTTTACGTAACTGTTTATGTTTCAACATAGAGATACCACATGAGTTTCAAAGAATAATTTATTAATTAGGTAGGTACTGTCAAAACTGACAATTATCTCATTATTTAAACTGTACAATTAACCCATTATTTTAATTCAATAGTATTTTGAGATTTATAAACATTGAAAACATTATTCAGGACATAGTTATTTAAAGTAAGTCAATTTTCTGGGTGAATACATCATAGTAACAATACTTCTAACACCATTTGATTCCACTTCAATATTATCATTGTAATTGAAGATTTTATTGAATATTATGAAAGCGCGGAATTAGATAAAACGTTGTACGTAAACACGTTATGAAGAGAGCGACATTGTTCAACACGCGTAATTTGCAGAACTTGCTAGCGCTCGTTTTGGCAAATATTATGCTTGTTGAACAATATTGCTGTTTTCATAACTGATTACGTAAATATCTATTGTTTGCCTGCAAATGTTTTTTAAAGACTGCAGCCTCAAGGATTCCTTTTTTCGCATGCACATTTGTACTAGGTTAACTTGGGTTGGATCAAGTTATTCTAGCCCCAGAATATGTGGTATGATTTATGACCTGCCTTTTTGTTACACCCTGTATATTTCTATTATAAATAATATTTATTTTTATATTTGCCGGCAATTACACCCCGGAAAAAGTGTCTGGCTTTTTGTATTTATTTGTTTTTGTATTTAATCAAGACGCTGTTAAAATTTCAGCGTGAATCAAATTGTATTAAAAAAAATTAACTTTGGGGTGAATTTATTAAATATAAACCCCTTCAAAACTATCTGCCCAAATAGTTTTATTTTTAAAATTACCTAAACTTTCAATTACTGGTTGTTGGCTGCTGAATCAAGCACTTTTTTGGGTGATATTTTTTTACACCTTTTTAGGTTGCGCACTACCTGGTGTCCCAAGGTGGGTCAAGCCAACACAGGTATATCTACTTTTCTACACAATTTATTTGGAGGTGCATTAAACACTTTATGAAACGTGCGTTAGGTACCAGCTTTTGGACTACCACGGGTAAAATATAGCATAGCGGTGATCTGCTCAATGGATGATTCCAGTAGTCCATTCAGAATTGCCACTACAACATTGTAGGGTCTAGAACTACATTTCCTATGCCTTTTTGGGTATGATTTAAAGCCGAGAAAATTTTTTTTATAGTACACAACTTTATATTTGATTTTACAGGTTTGTAAAATTACTGTGCTTGTCGATAAGCAGCTTGCGCGCTACTTTTTCACTCATATGTAATAAGGTTCTAACAATCCTCGTTATGTATTATACTATTACAGTATACCGGGTGTCCCATTCGTGTCGTATACAGGCAATATCTCGCTTATTTAACAAGATAATCGATAAATAAAAAAACTGCATTGAATAGCATTGAAATACCTTCCCATTGACTTATAAAAAAATGTTCCTTATTTGACAACCCCTCACTTTTAATTTTCAAATGGTACCCCCTGTATATTGTCATTGAAAACTGCGTGTCATTATATTTGAAATACAACGATAGCACATACTTGGTATTGTAATGTTTTTGGAACTTTAGTTCTTTACGCCAGGTTATGTTTGAGCGACCAGGGGTCGCGACGCAAAAGATCTGACCGTTACGCGTTACGTTACGCTGCGTTATGTTACATTGCTTCGTTATGTGCCTTGCTTTTGCGTGCTTGTGCCTCCTTAGTCTCTCTCTCGTTTACGAAGCAGCGATTTATAATAATAAATATGCTCATGCCCGGATTCGAACCCGGGCCGCCCGCGTGCAATGCTAGCATTCTAACCACTGAACCACCGATGCTATATTGAAATTCTATGCAAAGCTGGTATTCGCAGTGCTAGTGATCTACTTGAATTTGTTCGGATACATTTTTACTATTATTTCCATAATTTTTTTTGCGCGATTAAGGGGTCTAGCTACTTTTCGAAATACAGGGTGTTGAAATTTTGAAAACTTGAATGTTTTAATTCGATAACTTTAAAATGGATGGATAAATTGATTTGACATTTGGCAGGTAGTTTTTAAATGTAAAAGGGCATATTTTGAAAAAAAAATGTAGTTTGTGCAACTAGTGTGGATATGATGGCCATATTCTGCTAAATATTTCAAACGTCTAACTGTTGTCGTTATTAATATCAAGCAGAATGATTATTCAAAAATAAAATTAACAATAAAAAAAATCCCTCGCGGGGAATCGAACCCGGGTCTACCGCGCGAGAGTCTGGTGTGCTTACTACTCAACCACCAAAGAATATGCAAATTGTTTATCTATAACGTCAGATGTATTACATAACTTTTGCTTAAAAGGAACCAAAGTTCCTACCGTGTGTCCCGCGACACGTTCTACCTTTTTCTTATTTATTTAAACAGTTTTACCGTAGGATAAAATTATACAGTCACTATGGCTAATTACTATTGATTTATCAAAGAAACACTTACACACTATAATAAACTTAATTTATATACACACTACTCAATGTACCATTTTGTTACACCATTTTGTGCGTCGGGTTTAGCGGGGAGGGGGGGATAATTTGAAAATTAGTAGTTTTTATCAGTTTTTTTCTAAATATTTCGAAAACTATGCGAGTCAGCGTAAAAAGTGATGTAGAAAAATAATAATCTACCTTAAATTCAGAACAAAAAGAATCCTATACATAATCATTCTAAACTGAATGGTTCCAGAGTTACGGAGGGGTGCGAAAGTAGAAATTTTATTTTTTTGTCCTAATATGATATCACTAAAGAAACTACTGTGTTTATATAGGATGGTGTCTTGTGAATTTAAATTACGATTTTTGTGGCCGGTGGTATGTTACTGATAAGCACTTGAACGAACGACAACCTCACGACCTTTTCAAGGGGCGCTACGTTTTGGGGGAAAAGAAGCTTCCACAGTCTAGGCCATATAAACCTGTGGTACGGAGAAACCCACTCAAGTTTTTGGCTGTGTATTGCAAGCTGAAACCATTTTTCATTCAAAAGTTCGTAAACTGAGTCTATGAGTAATATAGAGTTTATTAGTAAAATCTTAAATGCGGCCTTAAGTATCCATTAGTATCAAGTCCTCTTCAAACATAGCACCCTCCTCTTCTAGATATTCGTCTATGATGTTAATATCCCTGTTGTTACATCCTGCACATGCTTGATCAGTTTAGACCACTTTTTCTGCACTTGCAGTTACGGACACATTCGTCTTTGCAAGCACACACTATCAGGGAAAGAAGTTCCTGGGTCGCTGCAGGATGTGTTGTTGTAATTGGTCTTAGGTGTTCGTCAATTTTCTTTCACCCCCACTCAAGCGGATCTTTGTTCTCACTTAGCCACTGCTGCACTTGGTGGTTAGTTCTAAGCGAATGCTGCCTGGAAGCTGCGGAAGTTGAGGGAAGGGCAGCCAACTTGAACATTGAGTGTAAAGGAATTTCCGCTAGATTTAGCAGATTCCAATTTTACTTAACGCTTGACACTAACATACCACCGGTCACGAAAATCGTAATGAAGCTGTATAAAAAAAGTAGTTTCTCTAGTGATATCATATTAGGACACAAAAAAATATACTTGTACACCCCCGTAACTCTGGAACCTCTCAATTTAACAAGATTATATATGTATAAGACTATTTTTGTTACAAATTTAGGGTAATAGTTATTTACGTAACTAGTTATGAAAAGAGCGATATTGTTCAACAAGCGTAATATGTGCCAAAACGAGCGGTAGCGAGTTCTGCAAATTACGCGAGTTGAACAATGTCGCTCTCTTCATAACGTGTTTACGTACAACGTTGTATCTAATTTCGCGCTTTCATAATATTCAATAAAATCTTCAATTACAATGA
The DNA here is from genome assembly GCA_910591685.1 of Galerucella tenella. Classification (NCBI taxonomy): domain Eukaryota; kingdom Metazoa; phylum Arthropoda; class Insecta; order Coleoptera; family Chrysomelidae; genus Galerucella; species Galerucella tenella. The sequence continues at coordinate 74,880 of CAJUYH010002505.1, forward strand.
TAATATTAGTGTATTCAAATGGTGTTAGAAGTATTGTTACTATGAAGTATTCACCCAGAAAATTGACTTACTTTGAATAACTGTTTAAAAAATAATGTTGTTTGCAATGTTTATAAATCTCCAGACTGATAATTGTCAGCTTCAGGTAGGGCTGGAATCTGAATAGAGTAGGGTTCTGGTATCTAACCTGCAGGGAGACACAATGTCAGATACGATAATGATAAAAGGTTATATAATAATGAAAATATAATAATGAAAAAAGGTATAAAACAAGGTGATAGCTTAAGCCCACTGTTGTTTGTTATTATTATGGACAAAATAGTGAAGGAAATAAAAAGACAAGGAGGACATCCGGACACGATAATAGGGTACAGGAACATGGTACCGGTCGCGTATTGGCATTGTTTACTATGCTGTAACGCATAAATGCTGTTGCAACGCGGTAAAGAATGACTGGACCAAAGCTCTCTCTACCCAGACATATCTTACCACGACTCAGCACAGGCAGGTGTTCAGACGTAGTAACTATTGTATTATTGATACGCTGCCATTCTTAAGACATTGTTTACCGCGTTCCAGCTCAACATAGATGAAAACTGTTTAAACATTAGTTTTAGTGAAAAATGTCATTCTTGATAAAGTTTTGCTTGTTCTGGAACTCCATAAATTGAAATAAAATTCAAGATTTTTAAAACCAGTTCCATTTTAGGGCGAGATTTATAAAAACCGTATGAATTTTTGCACTAAGTTCGGAAATAATGTATTAATCTATTGAGCGACGTTTACGATGTACCAAGTAACTGTCAACTATTTGTAATTCTTTCTCTTATTGTTTTTCAAGTTTGATTTCGAACAAGAAATGTTGATTGCACTGCTTTAGTGATGAATGCATTGTAATG
>CAJUYH010002506.1:0-39592 GCA_910591685.1 Galerucella tenella
ACAGAATGCAACACATTGTGTTTTTTATATTAATACTTATAATAATTAAAATTTTTGGGTTAAAGTTTTGTAAGTTGAAATAAATAAATTTTGAGAATGGGTTGGTATACTTTTTTGTATATACAGTCGTAGAAAAAATAATGTTCCTAGCTCATGCGTGAAGTGTCTTTCCCGCCCTTGACCGCTTGCCCGAACTCCGCTCCGCGTCGTTCGGGTCAACTGCAGTCGCGTGCGGGAAAGTATCACTTTCCGCACTTGTTAGGAAAATAACTATTTATTGCCTGTCATCAGGAAACTCCAGACGATCTTTAATAAACATAACAGTTTCTTTGTAAAATCTAAATGTCTTAAAAAAGTTAAATTGTCCATTGAGTGAAAATAATTTGGCCGAACAAATATTCGTCTCGGAAAACCATATTTTATTATTTCTAACACATCTAAATCGTCGTTGAAGATATCCATTTTCTTATTGCAACACAACAAACCACCAGCCAACAAGCAACTTTTAGGTTAACAGAATTTAAGTTTTGTTGTAAGCCTCCGAAATTGACGGCTTAGGTTAAGGGAGGTTTAAATTGAGTTTGACATACGGTGCAACAAAAATATTAACTTTAAGTGGCACTTAACCATAAGCTTTACTTAAAATTGTCGGTGTAAGTGCCCATAAGAATCGCTAAATGTTTACAACTTCCACTACAGATACGTCACAGACCTGAAGATGAAGTTAGCCACTTTCTGATTTTATGTTGTATGAATTAATAGCCGGTTACCAAGAGACCAATCAAATTTGAAATGTCAAAGTCTATAATATATATATGAGTGCTTTGTTTGTATTTGTTTACAGTTTATACAAGTTTGACCTTTCAATATTATATATACGGTAACGAAAACTAATAATGGAAACAGTAAAATTTATGAAATAATCTAATAGTTGTAAGAATTGTATAAATTAGAAGTAAATTTAAGTATTCACTATAAAAGCAATACAAGCATTACCTGTACTTCATCGCGATTTTAAAAAAGAAGACGTCAGAATTGTGATCATATGTCAACCCCTATGCTCTGCCCCTATGTAGCTTCTCTTCTAGGTTATGTATGTCACAGCATAAATCATCCATAAGTAGAGTTTTCAAATCGACATAAAGAGCTTGTGGGACTAAAATCATAATTGATTTCCCATTTTTATTTTGTCCACCACTACCTATCAACATTGAGATCATATTTTTATTAAGTTTAACACCTCATTCACTTTAAATTTTAGAAATACAATACAATATATTCGTTGCTACAGCAGATAGTACGGTCAAGAATAAAGGTATTTCTCTCTAAAACCAAATAATAAGAGATATATGACTCTTCAAATATAAGTAAGTTCTCTAATCCCTTCTTAGAGACAAAGTATAGCGCGAGCAAAGGATAGGTATAGTGATGAAAACTTGCCGACAAAATATTCCATCTGTTAATGTATGTATAGTGAGACCTACAAGATCCATTGTGCCTCCTTTCTTATACTTAGTTTCTGGGGAAAGTCTCAGAGACCAGTAGTTCCTTTAGAGCTATTTCCTAAATGTATTTCAGGATATTCTCAGGCTTCAGTGTCCTCTTTGATCCAGTAGTCTCCTATGTGCTTCACCCTAGGATTCTGTATTGCTATGCAATCAAATTACTTCTTCCACTCCACAGAATCTACACTCTTCTTGTTCCACTAGCCTGAGATTTTTGAGGTCCCCTTCAGGTGACAGTGGCTTGTTAGAACACTTGTTTCACTCTGGCTGATGCATTAGTTAGGTCCCATCAGTTTGTAGTTTTTTAGGAGTATATTTGATTGTTTTAGCCCTACCAAAATGTTCCATTTCTATAATTTTGTGGTTGTATATTTCCTCGAATACTACATTGCTGCTGGAACAGGAAGATGATTTAGGTTAGGTTAGGATTCTTAACATTTGATATTAATGATATTATGATATTAACATTTTTGTTTCCAAGAAGACTTAATACAACGCTTACATCTGGAAATGTATAAAGTTGTTCAATAGTTAGGTCGATGGACTTGAAGCTGAACACCCTTTCAATATTTTCTCGCATCAAAAATGAGCTTTAAACACAAAGCAATTTTAATGTATCTTTGGTAACCAAGTGTGAAATTTTGGTTAACAGATTCTTCCAATTTTGCGCACTTTTTTTTAGTCTTTTGGAACCCCTTTCAATATGAAAATATGAAAAATACTTTTCCTGGGAAAACTTTTGATACGTGCCCCGTAAGAATTGCGGTTACGGTTTTTTCAAAAATAAAAATTCAAATACTGCTTTAATCATGATGTGTCTCTTACATTGTAGCAACAAAACAAGTCTTGTGTTGGATACCTTTCAGACATTAGATATTTATCTTGGATTTTTGAAAAAAATTGCTACAGGTAACGGCGTACTAACTATTATCAGATCTTATTGATACTCTGATAAAAAAATATATTTAAATTGTATTTAATACATTCTCGATTGTGTACAATCAATATTTTATTACTGAATTAGATTTTTATGCAGACACGAGAATAATTATAAACATTTGGAATTAGGAAATAAATAACAAGTTCTGGGGGGGAGGTCGACTGAAAAAAAATATTGTATGCAACATATGCAAGAAGTGTTTTTTCTTATAGAATTCCTGTTTTACTGTCTTTTCTATTCAAGAAAACAGTACCGCTTGCTGAAAAATATTATGGTTCATTAAAAACCCAAAACTTGGTGTATGGTTATTTTTCATGAGAGAGAAGGATTAATAAAATATATATTTCTCTTTCTCCTTCTCCTTCGTGGAAAATAACTTAAAATTGATGGTTTCAGCTGACGCCATACTGTGGTGGATCGTATTGTAGTGCTGTCTAGCGACACTTATCGAAAGTAGGCCTGAGGTAGAAAAATAGGTGACTACTAAGAATAATTAATGTGGCGCCATCTACATTTTGATCACTTAAAATGTCAATGTTGCCATGTTTGAATTTTATTATGAACGAACTAGATATTTCAGTGTTCCTGTGGAAACCCGAGACACACACCTTCAATATATTTGTGATATTAATGAAAGTGGAAAAGTTGTGTATTTTGTTTGTTTTAAATTGAAAACATTATCTATTTATTGTTCGCCAATCGTCACACTTCTATTACGGAGAAAGATAAGTACGCAATTATTGTAAGAAACCTTTTTTTATAATATAAATTATGTATAAACTTAATAATTTTAAAATGTACACGAAAACATAATATTCATAATACCACAAACATCTTTAAGGTGTGCGTCTTGGTTTTTTACAGGAACTCTGAAATATCTAGTTAGTTTATAATTGAAATATGGCAACATTGACATTACTAAGTGAGTTAAAAGTAGATAGCTGTACACTGATTACAGTTTCTAATTTCCCAGTTGTCTACCTTATACCTACTTTCAACACGTGCCGCTAGATAGCACCACAATCGATCCACCGCAAAATGGCGTCATATAAAACCATCAATTGTCTTAAAACTTCAATTTGTTCTGACGTTAGTAATCCATGAATAATTATATAGGTATTTAAAATAAAAATGATTCAAATATAATATAATATTATGTTCACTAATTAATTAGAAATTAAAAAAAACTTCATTTGAGTAATCTAATAACCGAAATAAACTTCGAATATCTTCGACTGGCCGCCATCTACTGGTCTACTCAGTCTAATTAATCATCTCGGATGTCTTTCCTTTCTTCTTCTGTGTTAAATTAAAGTTTTGTGTTCTCATGTTATTCTTTTAAAAATCTTTATGGCAGAGCCTTCAGCGGCCGATAATACTGAGAGTTTGTTTTGATTGTTAGAGGTCCTACTAAAAAAAAGTTTTATCAAATTTCTATGATGCGTATAGAAAATAGACCATTTTTTGTGGAAAATAATAATTACGGTTCTCTAACTCGGAAGGTACAGACTTACTATCTTTGGCTGCTAGTTTCAGCGTCATAACTATAAGTATAGTGTGACTCGGTGGCGGCTCGTGGTAAATATTTCAAGGCGTTCCGCAAGTTTTTATACCTACATAGTTTACCTTCTAAGGGCATTTATCTCCCAACGATTTTATTGTCTTTTCTCCGCCTTCCGTTTTGAAAGATTTCTTTTACAAAATTTTCGTGTCTTTTTATTTTCAAACTCAAATGCTCTAGATCCGTTACTCCTATTTCCGTCGAAGCTTTATCGCATCTAAAAAGTGAGCAGGGGAAACAATATGAAGCATTTTTTTGTTACATCCACAAATCTATTCGTTTTTTGAATAAATACACCCACCAAATTTACGTGTATAACTTTTTCCTTCACTTACCCCCAGTTTTTTCAACTGTGATATCTAGTAATGGCCCACCCTTTGCTTTTTAATTATATCTTTTCTTCATATGAATACTTGAAAAATCTCATTACATTATTTAAATTGAAAACCAACTCCACAGTTTATATAATAGAGTACACCCATATTTCATATTTTGCTTGGATATTAATTTATCATAGTAAATATGATAACAAAAATTACTAATAATAGGAAATAAACCAGTTTCCATTGGAAATTACTCCCAAATTTTGAAATAAAATTCAAATTTCAATGCACTTTCCGACCACAACCCGAGGATTTCCGAACGCTACCGATGATACGTGTGATGTCATATCTCATGTGTTTATTTATGTCAATATGGCCTGTATTGCATTAGGTTATGTGTAGTTGTGTGTTTATATTGTATTTTAATCAACTATTAATTGCTTCATCGACGTAAAAATATCATTTATATGTTTGTTTGAGACCATTAAGTGTTTGTGTGTGCTTTTTTTCATTTCTAAAAGTCAACGTAAAGTGGAAAGTGGACATAAATATTCGATATTTCCGAGGATATTTTAAAACTTTTCGAAGAATATATTTTATTTACTAGTTCAGTGTTCAGTTACGATTCTTTCATATGTTGTGAGTAAAGATATGGCTAGCGAAGGTTTTGTAAAAGCACAAACTGATAACTTGCCCAAAGTAGACTCATTTATGCTGCTTGAATTTATGAAGTCAAACAGCTGCTTTAATGCAGAGGAAATAAAAGGAGTTAAAGCATTATCGTAAGTACGATTTAAGCTATGTTTTATTTATATAATATATACCAACCATATTTCTATGTGGGGTCGTAAGAAAATGATGTTTTTATGGTTGATTCCTAGACATATAGGTACATAACCTCAAACTATTTAAGAATAAAAATTACCAGCATAGTAGGTACTTATTACATCAAAATGGTCTTCACAAACAAAAGTAATGCCCTTCTCTTAAGTGTATTTTTGCTTGCGCCACCAGGTAAAGTAACAAATATTTTGTCTGGAGTTTTAATAGACGTTGATTTACACTCTGGAACAATGCAATACTTTTTTTTTCCATTTTGGGAGCCGTTCAGATGCCGGGAGCACTGCAGCCTATTGGCTTATTGTACTCTGCTCCCATATTTAGTCCACCCATCCAGTTATCCCCGTACCTTCGAGTAGACGGTATAGGTCCATTGGATGTGAGCCATATACTTCAGGTGGCACATTGGCCTCTCCGAAGATTGCCCGTCTCCTCGAGTGCAGTGCCTCACAGTCAGACAAGATATGGGTCACGGTCTCGTTCTCCATGCCACATAGTCTGCAGCTGAGGTCCCCGTTATATAACCCTATTTTATGCAGGTGATCTTTTAACGGGGTATGACCCGTTAGATAACCTGCAATAATTCTTAGCTTATTCCTGCTGATATTCAGTAGTTCTTTGGCCCGCTTTGCACATGTGTCACCTATGAAGGTTTTGCTGTGTACCTGTTTCGGAGTGTTCCTCCAATGAAGTCTATGTTGGCTTTGTACCCATTTTTGTATTTGCGCTCGGACTACCTTTTTTGTGGTCCCAAGAGCTGGTTCTGGTCCAACATATGCTGTTGCTGAACCTCTTTTTGCGAGTTCATCAGCTTGTTCATTTCCAGAAATACCATTATGTCCCGGCACCCACACCAATCTTACTTTAATGTGGTCTGCCAGTTCATTTAGTTCTTTCTGACATTCTTCTACTAGCCTGGATGTTACCTTGCGGCTATTTAAAGCCGCAAGGGCTGCCTGGCTATCAGTTAGTATGTTTATCCTATGAGTGTCAGTCCTATATTTGTTAATTCTGACACATTCTAGGATGGCATAGATCTCTGCCTGAAATACAGAGGTATGTTTGCCTAGTGAGAAAGAGCCTTTTGTGTTTCTCTTTTCACTGTACACTCCTGCTCCTGTTCCTTCCCCTGTCTGTGATCCGTCTGTGTACCAGGTCTCTCCTCGGGGAAATTTCAGTCTGCTTGGGTCTTGCCAGTCCTTTCTGTGGGGTATTACTACCTCATATTTAGGGCTTGGGAGAAGTTTAGTGGCCATATAGTCTGTTTTCATATCTAAAATGGCTTCACTTATGATGTCTTTAACAGATGTGTGTCCTGATCTAACTATTTTGTTGCTCAGATTATCTTGCTGCCTAAATAGTCCCATCCTTGCTTCCCCCATTATCACGAGGTGTAGTGGAGGAAGGTCGAATAAGGCTTCTAGTGCTGCCGTTGGCGTGCTTCTCATGCATCCTGCAATGCTGAGACATGCAAGTCTTTGCACCTTGCCTAGTCTCGTCATTGCATTCTTTTGTGTCGTCTTTGTCCACCAGACCAAAGACGCATATGTTATTATGGGTTTAACCACTACACTGTATATCCAGTGTATCATTCGCGGACTCAATCCCCATGTTTTCCCACAAGTTCGTCTTGCCATCATTAGTGTGGTTTCCGATCTTGCTGCAACTTTTTCCATTTGTTTGGACCATGTTAATCTCGAGTCAATAATCACCCCGAGATATTTAACATCCATAACCATTGGAATTTCCGTACCTTGAAGGTATAGTGGTCCCAAACCTGCCAAGTTCCTTCTCTTGGTGTAGGGTACTAAGTTTGATTTGGTGGGACTTATATTTAAACCCACCTCTGTCGTCCATTTCGTTACTATGTTCAGAGCCTGTTGCATGCGCTCTCTGACCGTAGTACTGAATTTGCCTTGTGATATGATGACTAGATCGTCCGCATATCCTAAGACAGTATGGTGTTCCTTTTTGAGTCTCCTTATCAGTCCGTCCATTACAAGGTTCCATATTAGAGGAGACAGTACTCCTCCTTGAGGACATCCCCTTGAAACTCGGGCTGACAATGTTGTGCCCATCAAGGTTGAGAATATCGTTCGGTCTTTCAGCATGCAGTCTATCCATCTGCAGCTTGTTTCGTCAATTTGCTTTTGACGAATTGCCCTAGTGATTACTTTGTGGGAGGTGTTGTCAAATGCACCCTCTATATCAAGGAAGGCTGCTAATAATACTTCCTTATTTTCGAGAGCGTACTCTATTCCTTGTACTAGGTGATGGAGTGCTGTCTCTGTGGATACTCCTGGTCTGTATGCATATTGATCCAGGTCGATCGGTCTTTCTACCAACGATCCTCCTCTAATGTGCATGTCCACCAGTTTTTCCAATGTCTTCAGTACAAATGACATCAGACTTATGGGTCTCAGGGATTTCGCTTTATTGTCACCTGTTTTACCAGGTTTAGGAATAAAGACCACCCTAACATTTCTCCAGACCTTTGGTATGTACCCTAGTCCCATACTTGCTCTAAGGATCGTACACAGTCTGCTGAGTATAATGCCGTCTGCCTTTTGCAGCATAATTGGATAGATCCCGTCCGGTCCCGGTGATTTATATGGCTCAAAAGAGTTAATTGCCCATTTTATTTTGCTTTGATTAACCACTTCCCTGGATACTTTCCAACTTTCCTCGTTACTCCGATTTGGAGTCCTCGAGACCATTTGTTGTTCTGTATCTAATGGTTCATCACTTATTTTGCATTCTGGAAAATGTACTTCGAGAAGTTCTATCAGAGTTTCCTTCCCGCTTTGTGTATATCTCCCATCTCTTGTCTCTAATGAGTTAATTGTCCTTTGAGGATCTTTGGAGAGTATCTTTTGGAGTCTAGCACATTCAGAAGTCTGTTCTACCTCTTCACAGTGTTTCCTCCATGAGTCTCTTTTAGCGATTCTCAGAGCCTTGTTGTATGACGTCAGAGTTTTCCTATATACGGTCCACTCTCCGTCTTTACTTGCCCTATTGAAGAGCTTTCGTACTTCCGCCCTTGAAACTTCAAGGTCGTTATTCCACCAGGGCACATTCCTGTTGGTTCTCCTTGTAGTTTCGGGGCAGTTGCGATTGAAGGTAGACACGATAGCTTCTTGGAATTGTTCCGCAGCTAGGTCTAGATCCACGCTGTTTCTTACCGTCTCTCTCACCCTTTGGATTTCAAGGCCTAGGTCCGCCTGATAGGCCTCCCAGTTAGCTTTCCTTGGGTTCCGGTAAGTTTCAGTTTCAGTGCTAAAACCTGTTAATGTGTAGCTTATGTGTCTGTGGTCCGAACAACTCACCTCATCAGTCACATGCCATTTTTTAACAAAACTAGCTATAAAAGTAGTTGCAATTGTTATATCTAGAACCTCCTTTCTATTTATTGTTACAAAGGTAGGTTTGTTTCCCACATTTAATATGTCCAGATTATTTTCCATAAAAAATTGTAGTAAAGACTCACCTCTTTGGTTGGTGTTTGTGCTTCCCCAGGTTGTGTGATGTGCATTCACATCTCCCCCAATGATCAGATGCGTTCCTTTCCCCCGACATCCTCTCACTAGTTCCTCCACTTCCCTGGATGGTGGTTGTTCAGAAGCATCTCCTGGTAGGTAGACCGATCCGAGAATAATCTCCCTCGGTCCCTCATCAGAGATGAATCTTACTTTGACCGTGGTCAGGTCTCTGAAACAGAAATGATTTAAAGGCAGTATCTTTATATTATTTCTTACTATTTTACAAGTTCTAGGTACTTGGGAGGACCTATCGTAAATCAATTCCCCTCCTATCCCTGATAAACCCATAATTTTTCCCTTGTTCACCCAAGGTTCTTGTATGAGGGCCACATCGAATCCCCCCATTACTTTCGTAAGGACTGCAGATGCAGCCTTACTGTGCTGGAGGTTCGCTTGTATTATTCGTACCCCCGCCATCTGGTCCTCTTAAAACTCGGAAGACCACCCTTCCGAGACCGTAGTATGCTCGGAAGCCCATCGTCTCCAGAGTCTTAAAAGAAGCCTCATCAATGGAGAAGGTCAGCGTTTGCCCCTTTCCATCGTCTTTTCTTCCTTTGAGGGTCCATTCCTCCGTTTTGAGGCTAGCATTTTGACTAGCCAGACGGTCCTTTACAATGGACTCTTCCCTTATGGCACCTGGAACGTGCACGAGGACCAGGGGCCTTCTGGGGAGGTCTCCTGATCCAACAACTGTCAGATCAGCACCTTCCCAGAGCTCGCCCAGGCCTTCCACCGCGTTCCTGAGCCATTCCTTTGTTTATTCATTCCCACAGGTCATCCAGAGGACCCCTGAATGGAATGAAGTACGTTGGAATTGGAGTCGGTTTGCGCTTCCCCCAGGGGTGTCAAACACGGCCTCCTCCAAGCGGTTTTGAATCAGTCCTGCCTGTTCCTGATTCAGGGTGTTTTCTGGATGGCGTCTGTGGATCACCGCCATCCCGAAATTTGCTGTTGCATCCTTATAGGAGACAGTCTGCACTTTCGTGCTCCTGTTTATTTTTTTTGCAACATGCATATCAGGTGGAGTTGAGTTTTCAGATCGAGGTCTTTTACCTTTACCTGTCCCTTCTTTTCCACCTGTATTGGAGTGTCCCGACGTTGTCGGACCTGAGCTTGTCTTCATCAGGACTTTTCCTGACTTGGACATGCTATTTCCCGATTTTGTCGGTTCATGCTCCTTTTTCTTTCCAGCTTTGTTTGGGTCTTTTTCCACCCATGTGCCGGCTGCTTTTTTCTGTTCCCTGATGAGTTTCTTCCTCTGGGCACCAGATAGTTTTTTGGGCAAGGTCATGTTGGTTGCCTTACCCTTTTCTAAGGAGTCCTTCCCTCCTTGTTCTTTTGCCTTTGGAGTACAGACTTCAGCTACTGTCTCCTGACAACTTGTGTCGTTACAGTCCATTCCTGTAACGTTTTGATTTTCTTTAGAGGAGTCCTTGTCCTCCTCTGGTGTTTTCCTGCTTTGGTCCATATTGTTCCCACGAGCAGCTAGGGAATGTGGTCCGCCCAGTCAGAGCCCCGCATGACTGGGTAAGGCTATATACAACAGGGTGCGCCAGTTGCCCTGAGGTTAGTGGTCTAAAAACCGAATAACCCACGGCCATCCATCCTTTCAGCGACCACTCAACCTTAGGATTTGGGAGGTTTTTTATAGTGGTCCCCATCCACGCAGGTCAGGCAATTAAGCCAAACCCCCCGAACCACATAGCTCGGCATACCTCTCACTGGCCTTACCCTAGCAAGGGGGTCGTTGCTCTGCTATGTAGTTTTCGGTTTGCGTCACGAGCTTGTCAGCGATTGGTTATTCGGTCGGCAATGTTAGGCGTTTATAGCCCTCATCCTTCCTTATTTACCAATGGACCAGTTCTTTCATTTGCATGACGTCCCTGGCCTTCCCCTATCCGCAACCTGGGGACGCTTCCGATAGGTAGCTCAACCCATTACCCTCCTATGCAATACTTGGAATACAAAGTTTTTTTTCGGCTTTATCCATTTTCAAAGCTTTCAGAAACAAATTAGGTCACAAGAACTCAGAGCATGATACACGAATAAGAACGTAAACAAATGACGTCACACCATGGGGCAGCCATCTTTATGACGTGAAGCGCGTTTTGGCGGACTTTCAAATTTTATGATTTCTAAAGTCGTTTTAAAAGTAAACCTTATATTTTTTTGAAAAAATAGGCATGCAAGGTGTTAGGAGATAAAGCGTCAATTCCAACCAATAGCAAAATTTATGCTTGTACCCTATTGTCAACAATACACAGAAAAACCCGCACTCCTTTACGTTAAGCTCGCTATAACGTGAATCCTTGAGCCAGAAATTCTGTTAAAATCACGGATTAGTTTTAGACCGCCAAAAGGGGTAAAGTATGCAGCGCAGGTGTTTAAACGAGCTGGCAGAGCACATTTGTGTGGCCCGGCTAAATAAAATATCAACGATCGCGCGAAATAGGTTCGTTATTCCACTGGTGGACATTACTTACGCTTTAAGCTGTGGCTTGAGCTCGCAGTTTTTTTTATAATTATGTCAATGCGAATGTCTTACAAAATATATTATAAATTTTATATTTGACAAAGGGAAATATATTGGTTAATTGGAAAAATTTTGCTACTGGTGTGACTATGTTACATCATTGTAATATGCAATGAATCGCTTGGGATGTTTTATAAATTATTTTTATTTTATTTTAAATTATGAATAAACCAATATATTACATTCCATTTTCTACAAATTTTCACAGTAATCTTTGCAGTAATGTCTCCGATGTACCTGCCTAAATGTTTTATTCATAAGAAAAAAAAAGACGTGTTTGCAAAGGCACCGCATCACTTGTGACGCGTATTCGATACTAGAAAATGCGAATGAGTCTAATAGGACACTTTTGAATCAACGTATAATTCCTTATTAGCAAAACACCTGTATACTAGCTGTTTCGAACCGACTTATAAAAAAACCTGACGTACACACTTTTGGATCCGTTTTCAAGTGCACGGCCAATTATTCTATGACTATATAGAGACTGGATGTTGTATAATGTTTTATTTATGTAAAACCGATGTTTTCAATGGGACGAACTTTCTGCTTTTTATTAGCTGCTTTTCAGCGCAACTGCATGTTTATCTAACTTCGTAAATAGACACTTTGTTTAACTAATGTAATGTGTTATATAGTTCGTTACTACGGCTGTTTTTTTTTTCATTTAGGATATTTTATTCTAATTTTATAGTTTCTATTTATTAATGTATAGAAAATTTTGGTGGGGCTAACAGAAAACATCTCCAAAGATTTGTATTTTTGCAAACTTAAAACATTTTTTATCCATCAACATTTTCACCGACCCTCATACATTGTGGATAAATTAAATTGTTACAATGATAATGGATTTTGCGAAGGAACAAACTTTGCCAAAGTCAGTTTTAAATAGTAAGAATTTAAAAACAACCAAATTAAATAGATTTCAAAGGTAATAGTTTAATACCAGTATATCGCCTCTTAGAGTCTTTGAAATTCAAAGAACAACAACTACTTTCCTGGCTATATGCCACGAAGGACATTGAATTATATTTCAAATTTAGTATATCTATACAATTTGGAACTAACTATGTTAGTTTTCAATTCAGAAGGACAATATCAATTATAGACTGGTTTAGGCGAATTGGCGCCTCTTCAGTACAAGGTAAAATACAAGCAGAATTTTTCCTTCCTTTTCTCGAGAAATTCCAAATGAAAATTTCTCAGAAAGGGGAAGGATGCAAGCGATCAAATATTTTTAGTTCTGCTTGTATTCACAGGAGTACCTATTGGAAAGTAAAATCTTGCTTCTGACCGTCCCTTACGTACCCAAGACAGCGAAGATTGACAGTTGCTGTCTATATTATAAAACCCTCTGCATATACCTATTGATTTTGTTAGAAAATTATTGCTGTATATTTGATGATGCTCTTTGTTTGAAATTTTGTGTTAGTTTGTTAATTAGTTAACTTGTTTGTGTGTGTGTTTGTCCCAAGAAAATGACGATAATCTCTTTATCTGAGTTGACCACATCTAACACACTCTGTGAGACTATTTGCATTAACATCTCTTGACACGGGTTGAGGGATTTGCGTATCGATCATCATATCTTGACTAATTAAAATAATTAATCTCCACCTAATGTTATAACACGCGTGGCAAGTACCTGTATTCGGTTTTAATTGATTTTCAACGTTGCGGAATTCTGCTTATCTCATGTTTTGCAAAAAAAATGAAATTTTAAAATATATATTCACAAGAAACAATATTTTTTGATTAGCTTCACCTGTGCGTGGGTTTGTATGTCACATAATTTCATTTCATTTCTAAAAGCGTTAGATTAACTGGAAATTTCGCACACTTGTCAAAGGAAGAAAAAATTATTACCTACATTTGAAATAGCTTAAATTAACCATGTTTACGTATTATTTTGGGGCAGAATGTAGATAACACCAAAGAAGTATAAGGGACTTGAGTGATCCGTTTGAAATACCTACTAACTTATTTAAAAGTATATTTCGCTTTTCCAAGGAAGTATTGAGAATGTTAATTGATACGATACTGCCATCATGAGCACTGAGCAGATGTATTAATGAAGATACTAATGCTATTTATAGAAGAAGAGTATTTCCAAACTCTAAAACCAAAAGAAGTGAAGTGATAGATAATTTTTTATAAAAGTATAACTTTCAGAAGTGTTTGGGAGCCATAGATTGCTCACATATTGCAATTATATCGCCCAGAACCTGCGCTTCCGTACCACATCAGAAGAGGATATTACAGTATAAACTGCTATAGAGTTCACATTTCTCACGTCCCAGTAAGCACAGGATATCCGTCCTCATTGAATCATAAGTTGGTCCCAATGTCCCAGACCTAATTTGTACGTATTGGGTACGTTCTAATCTGTATGTATTAGATGCGTTCTAATTTGTACGTCCTGGAGACTCACAAATTAGGATGTATGTATGTATGTATTTTGGGGTGACATTCACTGAGACCTAAAAGATCTATTGTGCCCCCTTACTTCTACTCAGTTTCTGAGGAGAGTCTCAGAAACTAGTAGTTCCTTCAGACTTATTTCCCGGAGGAATTTTAGGATGTCTGCAGGCTTCAACTTAGGCAAATGTTCCTCTTCTATCCAGTAATCTCCTAGGTGCTGTGCAGTTGGAAAGTATGTGGATGGAGGTGTTTCTTCTTCCATTCCACAAAATCTGCATTCTTCTTCCTCCACTATTTTGAGCTTTTTCAGGTGCCCATTCAGGCGAAAATGTCCCGTTAGGATCCCTGTTAAAACTCTTAGCGCAGTTTTACTTTGACATATGCATTCTTTTGATCTCAACAGGTTGTAGTCACCCAGAAGAGTCTTTGATTGTATAAGCCCTATTAGATCTTTCCAATGGTCAGATCTTCTCTTTTTCTCGGCTTTACTTATTTCTTCCAATATTACATTGGGGCTGATTCTGCAAAAGGGTTCAGGCCCCTAGAAAGGTATTTCAGTCCCCCTCTTTGCTAGTTCATCTGCTATTTCATTTCCTTCTATTCCATAGTAAGGTAACTATGTTGTTCTTACCTAGTTCATTGAGTTTGTCTAGGCATTCCCACACCATTTTGGAGCTGATTACGCAAAAGCTCAGTGCCTTAATGGCTGCTTGACTATCCGACATTATGATAACCTTTTGTCTTCTGTATCCTTTATCAATATTGAACTGGGCGCACTTTCTTATGGCGTGGATTTCTGCTTGAAAGATACTTGGGGGTTTTCCCAAGAGTGTTTGATTCCTGGCCCGAACACTCCTATCCCAGTTCCTTCTATTGCTTTTGAGCCTTCTGTGTACCATTGAATGGCATTCTCTCCAAGTCTGGTAATGGTATTTGGATCCCATTCCTCACAAATTAGGATACAGCATCATTAAAAAAACGCAACTGTTTACTATTTGTAGGTTATGTTAATTTTATTTGGCTTTATCTTAGCTATTGTAGGTATAGACCCTCCCAACGAAATATCATCTATTGGATTATGATAAGACAATAGAGATACTCTCTATGGATAAAACCCTTTTCGGTCAGTGTCGTATCTATAATTAGATTTAATTAGGGTAGCTAGTGGAACATGATTTCTTTGTAATTTCTTTTCATATATTATTCAGGTAGTACAGTTCATTAGAATGTTTTATAATAATACACTTAGAAAAAATAAATTTTAATCAGTCACTATCTGAATACAAATTTTCTTCATCTTCACTGATGCTCGTGCAGCTATCGTCAATTAAATTTATAATCACTAATATTGGAACACTTATACTCGGGAATATCAGTTATTGGTGCTCTTCTTGGCCGCTTCTTTCTTGGGGTGGATAATTTTACATTAATTGCAGAAATTAATTGCTTCCCATCTTTAACCACTCATTCAATCGTTCTTATTGAAATGCCTAATACAAAATAAGTTTATTTAATGTTACCTGTAGCCAGAGATGTTTTAATTTTCACATTTGATAACGTATCCGACTCACATTTGATACTTTAAAAATTATTTCACGTACCTGACTCTTGATAACTGGTTTTTTGTTAAGTAATGACATTTTTTCAGAAACTCAGAAGCAACACAAACATTATTCAGACAATGCCAAACGCCAACAGAATTGGAGGACAACTAATGATACGCCCCTGTACAGAGCATTTATATGTCTTGCAAGAGCTGTAGTGGGAGGTAACATTGAAAATGAGTTTGTGCGCATGAGGGCGGGCGCGCTATCACGTTTGGTGCTTGCAGTATTAAATGTTAAATAGCTCCTCAAGCACCGTTGCCAGATATACAGATATTGACAGCGGGATTGTTCGGAACATAAAGAGTTAATGGGAAAATCGGGTGTAACCTATTCGAAGACGGGCTAGAATAACTTGTTCTTTCCTAGCTCCTGGAACGGCACTCAACGGTTTAACTGTTCTTTCCACTTGTTTTAAATAAAATATAATTTTGCAGTGCTAGTAGATTCACTGAACAGAGGACAATTTTAAAATTATATGTACTAAATATCCTACCAATTTATTAAACATTTATGTTTTCTGTCCAAAAAAAAAATCTCAGTAGATATTTATTTGCACCGTGTCTAGCGGGCAAATCAGTGAGTCCTTCCGGTATCACTTTGACGATGTTCACCGAGTTGAAACAAAACTTAATTAAGCATCTTGTATTAAAATTCTAAACGTGGGCGCCTTGACAGCGATCATCTTTTGTTAAAGGGAAAAAAATGTACGCCCGCAGTAACGTGGCTATTCCGAAGCTGACATCGTCGTGGGATAGGCGAAGAGTCGAAAAAAAAATGTACATAGAAAATTACTAATGCTGTGATAGAAGAATCGGTAATAATTGTTGGTGAAATAAAATTATTATTGAGTTGACTGGAGGTCCGAGAATTCATTCTTGTGACAGTTGCGCCTCCAGCTGTTCTCATTTCAATACAGTCACGAAAATACAAACGAATTTCTACAGTATGAACAGCAAATATGAAAAGCTTATATTTTGGCTCGGAAAAAAGTAGCAAAATTTTAAAACCCATATTTGACCAAACAGCTGAACCTTTGGGGAGTTTTATGTTGCTTGGCTTCCGTAGGTGGTCTTTTTAGAACCTTGTGACTGTGACAATATTGTCTATTGTAGCTTAATCCAAATTAGACTGTCCTTTTAAGTTCAATTTTACCAAGGAAGTTAATAATGAATATTATTTGGACTGTTATTATGCAGAGTCACAAAGTTTTAAATTTCTTACCAGCGTAATTCCCTAAGCCAACCTTATTCAGCTCGTGATCTGCATTTCAAAGTCTCTTTTCAGACTATGATGAGCTATCGAACGTTTCGAGATGTTCTACAAAACGTACAGCTCGCATAATATTTTAAAATCGATAACTATCAATTAAAAATCTCTCTCGACTCACTGTCAATAAAAATGACAACCAAAAAATGTCAAGTTTGGTATTTCCTAAACTGTTTGGACAGACCGGTCCTAATATTAGGAAGATTTAGGAAATGGTTGGTGAAAATCGGGCATTAGTGTCTGTATATTGTTAAGGCACAGATTATAAAGAGAACAGATACGAAAGCTTGACAGATAACAGAGAAAAGAGAGAGAGATCGGTGGACATACCCATTTAAATGTCCATCGTCGTATGTCGACTCCATTTCCTTCAATTTACAATCATAGGTCCTGACATAATCAAAACGTCAAAACATGCTCAAAATCACTTGTAATCTGTTCTCAAAATTCATAACGCCATTTTTGTTTGCTTCATTGTTTGAAGGTGTTCGATCGACGATATTAATTGTGTTATTTGACTAATCGATTGTGCGTTGTGGTATTAACTATAAAAATATAGTGGTATAGACTATTATTCTTATAAAATGGATAAACATCACGGCGGAGTGTATTGTTCATACAGAGACTGTCCAAATAAATTTTATTCGGTGAGAAAAATAAAGTTCTTTCGATTTCCAAGGGATGAGATTATATAATTTAATATCCCGGCCTATGATATAAGAAATTTTAAAGTTTTTGATATTAACTTTGGTGCTACAAATTATTATCAAAATTCTCCCTTGCATAGGTGTATATTGTATTCCCTTTGATAATAGATACAGTCATGATCAATAGCTAATTATTAAGAAAGCATATATTTCATTTTTTGCGCCTAAATATCTATTTTCGGCCGTATTTTCACCATCCATATGCTATTCCGAATCAAATAACCTCATTCATATTTTTCCGAAACTGTTGAAAAAAAGTTGTACAAAAAACTGTTAAAACTGGACTATTATAATATTTGAAAATATCAATATTTTGCTATGTTTATTACAGGATTAAAATGGGAAAAGAAAAAACAATTAAATCATCAAGAAAAAAGTGAGTTAATTTTTAAGTTTTTTCAGTTTAAAGATTATTTTATATTGTAGAGCTGCGTTAGTCAGGTGGAATAAAAAACGGAGGCAACCTGACCATAATGAAATTCCCGATTGATAAAATCACAAGTCCTAACGGACTCGTGATTTTATCTGAATTCGATTTGTTTGAATGTTTTTGCCTCAAATAAACAAGTTTGAGTGACGAAAATAAAAAATTATGTGATAAAATTTGAAGAGCGAGTTGTATTTGGGATGATTATTTTTTTCAACAATTGTGGAGTGGAATTTTGTATTGAATGTTCAATATTCTCTTGGGTGATGGCACTAATCAGTTTGTGTTCATTTTTCAATAAACTTTTAGTTGTCAATATTGACAAATTCAAAGTAAAATTTTGACGTTTCAATGTATACAAGGTATTATCGATGAGGAAACAGAATTATCAGTATAATACCGAATGATTGGCTAGAATAATGTATTGCTATTGGTTGAAACCACCAAAATGTCAGATTTTGGGAAGTAAAAAAATAATCAGTATTATTTCATTCAAGTTTCGTGAAATACAGACCTAGAAAATAAAATGCAAAATACCTATGTATGATTAAAGTAAAACAGCTGAAAACTGAATTCGGCTCTCTACATAGAAAAAGTTTCAGATTTTATACCTTTTTACTAGACCTATGTTCAAATTATTGTACCTAGTTATCTACAATCATTTTATATTTATATTTTTATACTTATATAAACGACACTCTTACAAACTTGAAAGTTGATAGATCAATTATGTACCTACGATAAATAAAATTTCCTTAATTCTATTATTTTTTTAATCATATCTCATATTCCCTAACCTACTAATTATTCATTTTATACATTCAAAATTGCGTATCACTGTGGAAATCGTGAAGTCCGTGTCGGCAGTCCATACCCCACTACATTACAGCATGCGGTGGGGTGGAGCTAGTCAGCTGAATAGCTATATGTGGTGAGCGACGTTCATAACCGAGTTTTATGTGGTCCGCTAAATTAACTCTGTTACGTACTAACAATAGTCGTACAATGATATTACGTTAAGTATACACAGCAAAAAGCTTCGCTATACAACTGACTCACTACATAATGCAACTAAACTGAGTTTCTCTTGTGGTACCTTTACCTATAGATACTTTTGAATCGCAGTGTACAAGCCTTTTTTATGAATAGAGATTTACTCGTAGGTTGTCTCGCTCACATCGATAGGCTTTCCTTTAGCTTCCCGCCTCAAATTTAATGCATTGACTCTTAAGAATTATTTGTACCTTAAAATTTGGTTGATTTTCGTGATTATTTGTGTTATTTAAAAATGTATTTATTAATTAATCTACCAAGAGTAATGACTATTTATAACGAATCATTAGAATGTACATATAGGCATTAAATAAATACATGAATATATATTCGATTATGATTATTGTTTTAATTCATGGCGCAGTTTTAAACGTTTAGTGGAAACTAGATCCGGCACTAGAAATTATTATTGTCTCCGAGTCAACAGTGCAATTTGGTAAGAAATTCAGAAAATATTTTAAACTGGCAACATCGCGGCCATACCGAGTTAAAGGTCCAAGGTCATTGACGACGTAGCTGAAAATCCTTTGATGTTTTACCGGGATTTATATCTGTTCTCTTTATAATCTGTGGTGAAGTGCTAATTTTATTATTGAATAACCAAGTAGGCAGACCCAATATTTTCCGTAGAATGTTCGACAATTTCTAAGAGATTCGTGTTTTATGGCAGTTTCAATCTTTTGCGTTAGTCAAAAAGGTAGATACCATCCAATTTTGAAAAGAAATGTCGAGCGGCGAAGAGTTTTCATAAAGACCACCTGAAATCGCTGAAAAGGCGAAAAATGTATCCAATAGTTTATTACCTGCAAAATCATTCAATCAAAATCAAAATGATAAATTTTATGGTCAATCTATGGATTGGAGAGTAGCAAGAGAAGTATCATCTTTTTCTGAAAACGTGTTTCTAGCGTACTTTGAAGAACTCTCAATCAAATTGAAATCCTCATCTCTCTGGACACATTACTCTAACATAAAACTGATATCAGCTCTCACTACACAGCAGAGCAAAAAGATCATATGTGACATATGAGCAGTATCGGAGGACAGTGGGACGCACATGGGGTCTATCATCCCGTGTGTTCACCTGGATCAACACTGCAATAATTTTTTGTGTGTGTGTTTGGGAGAGCCGTTCTGATGCCGGGAGCACTGCAGCCTGTTGGCTTATTGTACTCTACTCCCACATTTATTCCACTCATCCAGTTATCCCCGTACCTTCGAGTAGACGATATAGGTCCATTGGATGTGTGCCATATACGGGTGGCACATTGGCTTCTCCGAAGATTGTTTGTCTCCTCGAGTCTAGTGCCTCACAGTCAGATAAGATATGGGTTACGGTCTCGGTCTCCATGCCACAAAGTCTGCAGCTGCAATGATAAGACCCATGTTACCGTATGGAGCAATTACATAGGGACCGAAGGTTCTACAAGCAACGGCCATCCAAAAATTATATCAAATACAGCGAATGGCTTGTTTAAACATCACAGGAGCCATGAGCCATGGCCATGGTACGATTGGGCACGGCTGGTGTAAACCTATGCCTATGGCAAGAAGCGCTTACTGCGGTACCTCTGCTGCAGGCAGCCAATGATGCAATTGAATCCAGGTTTGTGTTTAATGAACCCTACAAAATACAAATAAAACAGAACACAAAATAGTCAAATGCTGCAAATGCAATAGGCATATATACAGAGGGCTCACAAATGAAAGAAGGTTCAGGATGTGGAGTTTACTCCAGAGCACTAAGCCTAAGGATTTGGTGAAGAATGGGAAACAATACCAGCGTGGTTCAAACAGAACTGGCTGGTATCTCAATTGCCACAAAAGAACTAATCAGAAAAGGAATTTCTGGCAAAAACATAATCTGCACTGATAGTAGACAAGCCCTATTAGCCTTGGACAGACAACGTGTTATATCGGTGCCACCAAGATCTAGCTAACGCCTCGGCAGATAAAAATATTATTCTGAGGTGGGTTAAAGGGCACGACAGGAGTGAAGGAAATCGCATTGCCGATTCTTCAGCCAGGGAAGTGGCTGGACTGAAAATTTTAGGACCCAGTGACACCTACGGCCTAAAGACTTCGACAATTGCGGAACTAGCCAAACGTTAAACCTATGCTCAATCCATTAAGAGATGGAATGGAATCAAATGATGCAGTCTTGCCAGGATCACCCTGGGAAGCTGGCGACGAAGAAATATTTGGCGATGACCAGGAAAAACCTACGTTTAACAGTAGAATTTCTGTCTGGCCACTGTCGACTAAGGGGCTAGTGGACACACCTCTATGCAGGATGTGTGAACAGGAACATGAAACTGTCAGGCATGTCTTATGCGAGTGTCCGGAGTTATCGTCAATAAGAGAGTGTGTGTTCGGTGAGTCTTGGCCTACACCTGCCGATATAAAGGAGATGCCTTCTAGTGACCTGTCCACCTTCATGGGAAGGAAGGGATGGACGATGATCTAGGAGGACAACTCCTCGGAAGGATGTTCAAAGGGTCACATGTGGCCTAAGTGCTGTGAGCCTACACTCACCCTCCCTACTCTACAGATACAGAACTTACATTAGCAAATATCCAAAATTGTAGGTTTTTTTTTAAAAGAAAGTCCGAAGGATATAGCGAAAAAAAATCTAAAACATTTTTGTCAGATGAAATTAAAAAAAAGTATTAAAAAATATAAATAATAAATAATATAAATGAAATTGCTTGTTCGTAGAAAAAATAGTGTAGGCAGCATTCATGTAATGCTTATTACATGATCGTTGCATAATATACTATTGTAATTTCGGAATATCCCAATGGGTTTTTTTTCACTCATAAACATCGTGCAGCAGAAAAATTAGATCGTATAGTGTAAATGTAATGCGTTGTAAAACTATAAAGTATCCATAAAAATGTCGGCAATATTTAGTTTAAAGTAAATAAAAGTTCATGTTTTCTGCCGATAAAGCGTCGATGCAAAAAGCTATTAATGTATATCGTGTAATGAAGGGAAATATAACGCAGATCATAAGAACGATTTTAATGACGTACCTACCATTATAACCTGTGCATTAACAAACCCACGATTCTACAATAACTATCAAAATTGATTAAACTATAAATATCAGAATATTCAACGGCAGAAGATATTTCCAATTCTTGTTGGAGTATCGCTGTCGAGTTTCCATAGTCGCTGGAAAGGAATTTTAATTGTATCTCCTAGACGGATGATGTGTAAAAATGGCAAATTGGCAGCATTTATTGCATTTATCTCGATACTAACTTCAACTGCGCGGATAACAATAAAACTTAAAATTATTTTTTTACTTTTACCGACATACCGATTTGTATCGTTCCGTTTATTATATTGACTTGGGGATTTGCACGATAGTGAAAGCAATGATGAATTATGGTTTGTTATAAATGTTTGTTTTATTGACCAAATTATCATAAATTTTAAGTTATTAGTTATTATCAACTATAAAATGGCGAACGAATTATGGTTTCGAAATATTACAGAAATTACTTGTTAGACTTTGGTCACATAACCAGAGGTGACTGGTACAGAGTGTTTAACTTACGCTTGAATTTGTTTCACTTGAAAAAAAAGGACATTTTTTCTCCACTCCAAACCCTAAGCATACGAAACTTCCCACTCAAATTCTGCTCTTAGAAGGAACTTTTCATCTTTCTGAAGAGGCCAAATCACATATCTGGAAGCAAATCCCAACAGTACAGCTCTCTTGAAAATTCCTATGAACATATGCCCCAAAAATCTACAATCCAAAATCCAGAATGCCATTGGAGACGACAAAATAACTGATGTCTCCCTTCACCAACAACCTCCTACTCCGAAGAATATTCCCGGCCAACTGAAGTCACTGCTCCTTTTTCATATCAAACGTCAACAAGAATATATCCAACAACGAGACCTAGCCTAACCTACAAGACGAAGTTACCTCTATAAAAGAAAAATCCCATAAATTGAAATCTTCATGCTACTCCCAGGCTGCCAAGTGTCCGGCCACTTCCAATACTTATTCATCTCGCTTCTCCCACATCAACAGAGAATCCATCAATAGCCAAATCAACGGAAAAGTCTCAGTTACTTCTTATAAATCTCCGAACCAAAAATCATTTACCATAACTTCACTCCAAATGTAACCTATTATTTATTTAAAATAATAAGGCAAGATAAATTGCAACGGCGACTCAATGTGGAGAGCACCTCAGGTGTGAATTCGGAGACCAAACTAATATCAGTTCATGGAGTAGTCTTACCGGTTCGCGGGTAATTTATTTAAGTTATTGAAGTTAATGAGATAATAGATGAAGTTAAAAAACCAAATGAATTTAATAAGTTCATAAATCAAGTTAAGGAATGTAATTAAAGTTAATCAAGAAAGGTAAGTGGGCGCCACCCTGAATAATATTAGTCGACTTGTTTTTCACCTCACAACTCTCTATCAACAAACCTGGAAATGCTGGAAGGGAAAGAATATGAACAACGTTGTTAAATTTACAAGTTGTATAATGAATTTAAAACTAATATCACAGTGAAGGAATGTTGTTTTATGTTGTTTACATTGTTTGTTGTTTTACTTTCCTTATTTTCTTCGGACAGGTCCTAGGTGTCTGATGTAAATCTACCTCATAGAAACTACTTCGTCCAGAATGTCACGTACAAATTGGCAGTTACAAAGTGGCAGGTACAAAGTGCATTCACATTGAATGCACTTTAAAAAAAGAGTTTTAGGTGAACCTCTCACAAGAAATTAAAATCAACCTTATCGGTTCATGGTTCACAGGAGAAAGAAAGCTTATTCTTACTACTGGCTATTAAATTGAACCATGCGATGAGCAATGGACATACGTTGCATATCCCTTTCCTGTTCACATGCTCCGTCGCACATTAATTTTAAAAATTTGCCTTTCAGCGGTGATCGATGCTACAGGTTCTCGACGAGAATCACATGTTGGTAAGGAAAAAGGACTGGCTACTCGCCGTCCGGTAGATATTTAAATATTCCAATGATAGTGGCCAAATATAACGTTACACAAACCCTAAACATACGAAACCTCCCACCCAAATTCTCCTCTTAAAGGGAACATTTCATCCTCCTGAACAGGAGTGTGATTCTAAGAAATCAAATCACTGAAAATTCCTGAAAATTCGGAGGAGCATTTGGAGCCCAAAATCTACAGTCCAAAATCCGGAATACCATTGGTGACTACAGTTTCTTGAATCCCACTCACAGGAACATTATCGCCCAACAAAATTCACCAAACTTCTCCGTTGTTATATCAAATGTCAAGAAGAATATTTCCAACGACGAGGCCTTAACCTCAAAGTCAAGTGCTTGAGAATCATCTCAAAGACAACCAACTCTCCCACCTCTCTAATCAGAGTCATTACCGACTGTGAAACCCAACTGCATCATGCACTTCCCAGAGGAATATACCTTCACGGCCTCAATCTCTGAAGCAAAATTTCTTACGAAAACCCACTTCCACCCGCGTCAAAATATTGCACACGATGTACCAAATTAGGCCACTCAACCATCGAATGTAGAGCCATACTTAACACCTGCTCAAACTGTGGTAGTAACGACCACTTGCACTTTCGACAATAATTGACGCTGCAGCGAGCAAAACATTAACATCTGCCGGATCGCATGCTGCTTCCAGAAGACAACTTTGCTTTTTTAGCGAAAACGTAATAGATCCAATAGATCCTTAGCTATATAATAGATCCAAAAAACATTTTACAGTGAATTCCAACAGCTATGGTTTTTTGTTACATTGTACTGCAGGTATTTCACGAACTCTGCCTGCATATACATGGTTTCTTTCGTTTCTGTCAGCTATTGATGTTTCCTTCACTAAAAATTCGCTTTGGAACTAACCTAATGGGAGCAAATACTGTTTTATGGTCAAACTTGTTTAAAATAGCGTGAATAAACCTACAATAAAAATATACAGAATGTCCCATTGAAAGAACGAAGTATTATACAAAATATTGCAATATGTTCATTAAATAATAATTTTAATTTTTCACACCCAGTACATTCTGGTTAGTGTCTTGAATTCCGATATTTTCTATTAACAATTTTCACAGAGTCACGGATGATCTTATTACCGACCAACAATACTCTATTTCATATTAAAACTTAATTACTATCTAGTAACTATTTAAGTTACTTTAGCAAATAACAAATCCTTTTGTGAATTTCACCAAGGTTTAATCTAGTAGTGAAAGTATTTTAAATATTGATATTGTGATTGATTGAAAGATTTAAAATTGACAAGCCGCCAAATAGTTTTCCGGAAGTTTTAACTTACTTCTGCCATGAGAAAAAATTTCGTGGATGGAAGTAGGTAGGTACTCAATTTGAAATGTCTGAAATTTTATGTACCTTTATAAATTTGATCATACTCAATATTGGTATCATCAACTACAGCAAACGTTAGTCTTTTCTTAGTTTTTGATGAACCAATACAAATTATTGAGACAGATCTTCCTTTTTTATGTTCCTTATAAGTAAATTACATATTTTGTTTTTTCTGTAGCTACCCACCCATGGCAACAGTCTTATTATCGGAAGCCTGACTAGAAAACATATTATGTGAATCTTCTCCGGCAAAAAGTCAACATTTTATAACTTCCTTACTTTTGCTCGATCCTTTCATAAACGGAAGCTTGTGGTAAGATGCTGAATCTATTCAATTGTTGCATGTATAACAGCTCTACAGGCTATGAAGGCCTAAGGCTTGATTGGCTATTTTCTTCATCCCCTTTTATGTTTTGCCACCTCTTCCCATCTGCGTATGTTCAACAGCTCGAGGTACTTTTCTACTGCCTCTATCCACTTCTTTTTTGGTCTTCCCCTCTCTCTTTTACATACAGCTCCTCTTCTAAGTACTACTTTTGTTGCTCTGCTATTTGCAAGTCTCTCTATGTGCCCTAAGTATCTTATACGTTGCGACCTTACTACCGCCGATACCGGAGGGTTTTCATATAATTCCATGAGCCTATGAGCATATGATTCCTCATTTGTTCTTCTGATCCAGATATCTTTTACTTTTCTCCCCCCATATATTCTCTTCTTTCATTCTTTTTTAATAATGATCCACAGCTCGGTCTCATGAGCGTTTGATAAATTATTTTTTTTGTTTTTCTTGATACCGTTTTCGATTTAACTGTCTTCTATAGTGCTCCTGTTTCCTTTCGTTATTCTTGTATTAATTTCTTTTGACTCATCATTTCTGTTATTGATATTAATTCCTTGGTAGCTTTTCACTTATCTGTAAACTTATACAATTCAATCCTACATTGCACAGAAGTCCTAGAATATTATCAAGATTTATTACTATTTCAATAATTATTTTCCATTGTAAGAAACTGGCAAAAAATATAAAGTCGTGCTCGTACAATTTTTACAGGCCACCATGAAATTACTTGAGTTAATCCATTATAAATACAACACCTGTGCTGTGTTTACGTTGACTACTGCAACAGCACGTTTCGTTGATTTATTTTTTAATATAATCATACAAGGTGATCGCAATTTTCTCGTTTTACATACAGATGATTCAGACAATTTGCGTTGTTGAGTTAGAATTGAAACTAAAAACTACAAACGTACAACAGACAGAGACTCTAAAATTTAGAGGCCGTTGAAAGTTTAACCGGTGCTAAAACGAAATCAGTATTCGCTAAACACATTTTAACGGATTCCTCCAAAATAGCCTATTAAAACTATTGTTTTTGAAGGGATGTCAAAGTGTTCCTGTAAATAATAACGGTAACATTAATGGCGCATGTCGATGTTGCTGGTGAAGCTTTGATTGAGCAATAAATTGCCAATCAAGGACAGTGAGTAATTTTTTTTTGTAGCAAGATTCCATTCTTATTAGCCAACGTGGCAGCTGCGCCTTTTGAACTGTCGCTGGAGTAATGTGCTAATGTAGATTGTAAAGTGAACACGTCAAAACTCTTTTTTATTTACCGGCTTTTCTCACTCCTGCTTTTTATTGTCAATCACCTTTTCATAACCATTTTGTATTGTTAAGTGTTTGTGAGTTAATAAATGGTTGTTGGACGCAATAATCTTCCTGAAATACAACCCTCTGACGATGTTTATATTGTCAACCTGTTACATTTTACTTTATATTTCGAATAGTTTAAATTAATCATTCATTCATTCATACGTTTGGGTTGTGCCCAACAACTCAGGCACTTGAACTGAATCTTTATACCCTTATCCATGCTCTATCTACCTCCTCTCATTCCAGAGGCTTCGTGTCTTCTATATAGGCCACCAGTTTAACTGGAAGGATCTTCAGTAGTTTCCACTCCAAAGTGCTGCCGTCTGAGACCTTGTAAGTTCTCACAGAAGCAGAATATGTTAGTAGGTGTTTCATCGTAGACTTAATATTTTCTGGACATAGGTTCACTAACTTTGTCCATCCCGTGTAGATGCTTCCTCAGGGTACAGTGTCCAGTCACCAGGTTGGTAACTATCTTCAAATTTCTCTTCCCCAGTTTCGACAGCCTGGTCCTTATTCAGTAAACTCTTAGTATGGAGGTGTCCTTGTGTCAGCCTCCATTTGAGTTGGTGTTCTTTACCCAGCCAATTCCCGACTTACCTCTTCTTTGTGATTCCACAAAACGGTTCCGGACCTGTGAAGGCTCCTTTAAAACCTTTTTTTAGCTAACTGATCGACCATTTCATCCCCTTCAATCCCCTCATGTGTCGGCACCCATATTAGAGACACTTTGTTGTCTCTTTCCAGCATGTTAAGGACTTTTTACAGTTTTTTACCAGTTTAAACCTAGTTGTTGGATTGCTGATAGCTTTAAGCAGAGCCTGACTGTCAGTGAATAAATTAACTATAATTAAATAAATTATTCTAGGGCAGAGTTTTGTTTACACCAAAGAAGTACACCGAGAAAAAGATTTATTTGTGACAATCAAAATCTTATTATGTCAAATAAATATGATTTTCCATATGGCCTAACTAATATTCAATTTGTCGTTAAGAAAGGATTTGTTTCAAGTTCGGAAAGTAATATTGTTGATGAATAAAAACATATTCATTGTCATCAATAAAATGAGTTATCTATCGAAAATTACATTTATTCTTGTAAAAATGTATCATATTTGTCTCAAACAACATTTATTGAGGTAAAATGACAAAATAGTTTGTATTAATCTTTGAAAGCATTTAAATTAAATAAAGTAGTTTTCTAATAACAAATACTTATTTTTGCAAGCTAACTATATTGTTTTATTATATGAAAATTACTTTATGGCAGAATGACATTTCTTTATCATAAAAAAATGTATTGTATCGGTAATAGTATATTATGTTACTAGGAGTAGAAGGCCAACATTATTGTTGAGCCCAGATTCTTGCACTGCCGAGGCGCTAGCCGAGGCTGTGCAAACTGGGCGAAACATATAATGGGCCTTCTGCTCCGAGTAACATATACTATTTTTTCTTCAAGCGTAATAATAATATGCATTTTATAAAAAATATAGAAGGCTTTGTTTATATCTCAACTATTTAATTAATACAAACGAAAAATTACATAAAGTGTTACCTATTTATTAACAGTAATATTAAATGTGCAGTTTTGTATACTGCAGTTGTTTAAATTTAAGCCACTGCCACCGCTTTCAGCTTCGACATTTACAATTTTGTCATTGGTATACATCATATTATTAGTAAGTTGATTGTCGATTATTATGTCAGCGATTCCAGAACTATTACTTGGTTGTTCTTGCCAATTAAGTATTTTTTGTGCAGTTTGTGTTTTACTGGAAATGGAATCCTCTAAGTACCCTTCAGCAACACTGGTGGATTTCCATCCACCATGCCGCTTTAAAGCGGTAATATCACCTCCGTTGTCAACTAAAATAGTTGCGGAAGTCCTCCGAAGGCAATGTCCTGTATATTCATGAGGATTTGTTAATTTCAAAAACGTAGCAACGTCTTTTGGTACGTTTGATATTTTGTGGATACCCATTACCACACGGTGACATTTACCATTCTGGTATTTAATAAAAAATCGCTGCAGGCCAATATCATCCGGACGAAGAGCCGTATACTGTCTTACCAAATTCAAATAAAAATCGCCAATTATAGTAAACGACCGTTGTTTTTTGTTTTTTGTGTTTATGATTTTAACCAAAATTAAATTTCCCAAATCTTGGATTTCGCTAGACTTTAAATTAACAAGTTCATCGCATCTAAGGGCTCCTGTGACTCCAAATATTAATATAACCTAAAACAAACGTTGAAATAAATAAAAAAAAAAGCTGGTAGCACCGGGATTAGAACCGCTGACCTTTGCGACCGAAGACAAAAGCTCTGCCACTGAGCTACCGTCATTAAATGTTATAAGTAGGAAATGAGGTAATATTTGCTGTCAAGTTAAATATTGATCTGCTAGTAGATATCACTGTCAACGGTTTAATAAACGTAATAATGATTAAAAAGAAATAAGAAAGTACCTACCTTTGTTGCTAAATAAACATTATTTGGTGCATCCTTGAGAAATTTATCAAATTGATCTTGTGTTAATACTTTTGATTTTTTCGGTGTATAATTTTCCCCTTGGCGCTTTATAAATGCAATTAATTTGCTATATTTTTCTATTTTAACATTATGTTTAATGTTTAATTGACTTTTAATCATTGAATACTGTGCCCATAGAGTAGAACTTTTAAACTTTCTGGACAAATTCGTGAAGTATGCAAGCATAACGTTTTCCGTGTATTGCTGTACATTATATTCATTGCACCATTTTAGAAATTTTTCGTATGCAAAATCATACAGTTTACGCGACTTCGTTGGAATTAGAGTTTCAATACTGGAATTAGCTATTTCAACTAATTCCGGAGGCGTACATTGCAATTCTTGAGACATTTTTCACAAAATTTTCAAAACAGACAAACGTCAAATTAAATAAGTTTAAAAATGACAGTTCCTACCTACTTGATTACAACGCCCCATTATTTTATTAGTACAATAATGAAAATTAATTTTTGTACTAGTAAAATAATGGGATATTTCTACGGTCTGTGTTGCAAAAAGTAATATAGTTATTATTATACGCTTGAAGAAAAACGAATTATTTATGGTATTGTTTTCTGTTTATGGAAGTTACCTACATGCACTATTCAATACACTGAGCTTTTGAAATGTTCCTAAATATTTAGAAATATATTAAAAGTTCACGGTGTATTAAGCAGTATGGGTATCTTCCACACGGTTCTCTAAATAATTAGGTTACTTAGGAAAATATAATTTTCACAAATATTTGTCTTTGCCGTTTCCAGACTATGGCGTCTATTCTGTAACTAATCCTTTAAAATTTAGACGCCTATTAAAAATAAGTTTTTAACGTGCCTTTAAAAATTTGTTGTTGAAATGCTATTCTGCAAGTATACATTTTAGAGGACTCTTACAAATTATATATTTTGAAGGGTTCCTTTAATATTTCGAGTAGAGTATCTGGCAACAGCGCTTTTGTCATTTAATAGCTAATCTTTAATAAAAAGAAGGGAGAGTTATTGGAGATAGAAGAAAAACATTATAATATGTATTTGATGGTAACCCACAAATCACTCCACATAAACTGTTTTTGGTTTCTTGCATGCAATTATTATAAGTTATACAGGGTGTTTTCAAATGACACTTACAACGTTTGCAGAATATCCCATCTCTTGTAATTTGTTGGCTCCTTAGTGAAAAATTATGTTTGAATGGGATATAATTTAATTTTGTAATTATCTTATTTTTTATTGTCATCAATTCTTTTGTGAATAAAATCTCAAGTTTGGGAAAGTATATTCAACAATCTCCTCCCAACGATTTAGATGCAAATTTGTTCCTGTTACATATTCTAACCACTAACCATTAGTAGTTTGGTAGTTTTTGAAAAAAAACTTTTTTTTTATCAATTATTAAAAAGTGATTTTGCAGACTTCATGAAATCATTAAATATCTTGAAAACTACAAATTTTCTGATATGTAAAGGTGATTCGTTTTTCACGTGAAAACCATTGTGGAATACAAAATTGAATAAAAATTGCTTCGAATGTCAGTGGCGTAAAAAATGGGAGGGGAAAGGTAACATATTCTTCCAAATCTACACCACTGGATAAAAAATATTTTTCCATCAAAATATGCCCTTTTACATTTAAAAACAACCTGCCGAAGGTCAAACCAATTCATTCACCATTTTAAAGTTATCGAATTGAAACATTTCATTTTTCAAAACTTTAACACCCTGTATTTCGAAAAGTAAATGTGCTGGACCCCTTAATCCCTATATCATTTTGTCCAATTTTACGAGAGGTATCTACATGCAAACGTTGTAAGTGTCATTCGAAAATACCCTGTATTATAGTTAGAGTTGGGCATGGTCAATTGACCAACACCTATTTGACTTGACCGAAAGACTGGCGGCAGCACGAAAAATTTTGCGTTAAAATGAAAAGCGGATGATTCGTTCCCGCAGTTTTATTGTAGATTTGACAAGTTAGTTTCAATTGAAATTTATAAAATATTTGAAAACCATATTTTTGGTGTTTATCGAGAGTTTTATTATGATATAAAACTATCATAACTACGCTCATAATAATTTAAATTATTAACCGAGTTTGCTATTTTTTGTTTATTAAGTTTTGTGTTAATATTTTAATATTTTTAATGTTGTTCATGTATATTTTGATATTTAAAAATAAAATACTTATTAGCTTATACATACAATTTACAATGTGCTCCTGGATGGACTCATTTTGCAATTTTATTTTTTAAATCCATTTCAGTCAATTGACAAAAAAAATTGACTGGTCAAATCCACAACCCTAATTATAGTTATAATGTTATAAAAAATGTCACGGGCACCAAGAACGACTGAAAAACAATAAAGTTTTTTAAAATTTTTCTTGACACTTCCTTGGAAAAGAGAAATACTTTTAAATAAATTAGTAGGTATTTGAAAGGAATCACTCAAGCCCCTAATACTTTTTTGGTGTAATCTAAATTATGCCCAAGAATAATATATAAAGATTGTAATTTAAATTATTTCAAATATAACCTAACAATGTATCTTACTTCTTGTGGTTTGCAATTAATTCTTCAATCAAGGCTTCACCAGAAACATCTACATAGGTACGCCATTCTTGTTACCGTTATTATTTGAAGGCACACTTTAACATCCCTTTAAAAATAATAGTTTTAACAGGCTATTTTAAAGGAATCCTTCAAAATTTTGAGGGGAATGTGGTTAGCGAATACCGATTTGATTTAAGCGCCGGTTAAATTTTTAACGGCCTCTAAATTTTAGAGGAACAGTTACAGAATAGGCCCCTATGTCGAACAACAAAGTTG
Source organism: Galerucella tenella (assembly GCA_910591685.1). NCBI lineage: Eukaryota > Metazoa > Arthropoda > Insecta > Coleoptera > Chrysomelidae > Galerucella > Galerucella tenella. The sequence continues at coordinate 32,114 of CAJUYH010002506.1, forward strand.
ACTTTCGTTTTGTATGTGTGGACTAGTCGATCGAATTGGTCGATGGTTACTCTGGACACGGATTAAAATTACAGTATTTTTATGACAAACATGTTTAAATTTAATAAAAATTAATGGTCTCTATTTATGCATAAAACTAGGAAAGCAGGATGGGAATAAAAAACTTGCTGCTGAATATTTTGATCTATTAAAAAGAAAACTATACATTTTTAAAATAGATACCATACATTGTTAAAATTAAACAAACCTACATGATCTAAAACATAACCAGCAATGGTATCCACAAGAAAGCCTTGTCTATCCTTAAGTGTGCTCATTAATGCTTTCCCTATAGGTTTTTTTGGAGTTCTTGGAGTAGATCTGACAGGTTTAATTGAGAAATGTGTATGTTTGAGGTACATTTCGCTTGCTTGTTACTTCTACCTACTTGAATATAATTGTCATTTATATCCTTACCTTCAAAGATATCTGACAATTCTTGTAATCGCCATGAGTTTAACAACTCATGGCTCTCGTTTGTCGCTAGAAGTATACATTAATTGACAGGCATGAACATTTATAACAATAATAAAATACGTATAGAGTTCAATTTGGAGAAGGTTCCATTTCCATTTTATTTTATTTTATTTGCTCCATTCCTACATTTTATTCTGAAACCCATTTTTTCCTCCATTATCATAGATGTAAAATATCTTTTGCTTTATTTGATAAATTTTTATGTTATCCGTCACATACCAGAATACCTCAAATACGAAAATAGTAGCTGGTTTTCGTAATGATCAGCCGTGTATGTTCCATATCATCTAACCGATCCCATATTCAAGTAGAGAAGAACACGACAACTTATTAGTCTGCGAACAGACCTTCCTTAAGCAGTTCTGGTGCTATAACTGTATCGTCCCATTTGAATTTGTTACCGTCATTTGTCCGGCTAATTCGTATTCTGCGTATTCCTTTACTAATGAGACATATACTCCATGTTGAAATGCTTGAAAATTTACCCAGTTTCTGCATTTTCTTCGATGTTGGTGTTCGTTATTTTCTTTAAATATTAGAATTTAAAGTGTGTTTTCGTGTTTCAACACTTATAAATTCACACTGTACATTGAAAAAGTCTATTATTTTCCTTACTTGTATATTCTATAGGTACATATTGTATGTACGTATGGGCTGGTATTGTGAGAAATACAATTATTGGTCCAAATTTTTTTGTGAAAATTCCACACATGTGATTTTTAACCAATCAGAAGTGTATTTCTGACAGATCACCATGGCAACGGATGAATTTTAGTGGATATTTTTTCCTCCTGGGTACCCAACAGCGAATTATACTGGGAATTTTTTTGACGTTTATAATTTTGATTTATTTCAACTACAAGCTTGAATGTTTTCTAAATTCTTTGGACCATTATGATCAATGTTTACCTATATTAAAAACCTTCTGTTTTGCAAGTACTTGATGAAGACGAAAATTGATGTTGTTGGAAATAAACACATTTGCTGTGGAATTTTCTTACCGAATACCACACGAGGTCAAATTAAAACCAGACATTTTTTCGAGCTTATGAATATTTTGAAAATTATCTCGAGTCGAAGACGAGGAAATAATTTGACCTCTAGTGGTATAACTAGTGACAATTTCATTCATGTATAAAAAATCGCATATGTCACAGTGCAATTGTCACTTTGATAGCGGCAAAAATTAGCTTTAACTTTTACAGCAATTAACTCCAATGTTGAAATGTCATATACCTGGAAATGTTATTGTCACTTTGACATCGATAAAAAAGGTGCATCCTTTTTTATCGCGATAAAAACTCCTCTTCCTCAATATCTAGTAAGCGGACGTCACTTTTACACAATGACAATGAGTCGCAAGTTTGGTTACTAATAAGTTGTTCATCCATATATTCTGTCGTTGTTTTATCTTGCCAAAAAACACTCGAGCTTTTCTTTTATCGGATAAATTTCACTTTAACTCAAAGTTTTGCCAATCACCAAATTTGCTCGAAAAACTGACATTAGATAAAATCGCTCCACCTTCGGTGTCGCGATTTTATCATGTCAGTTTTTCTCGTAAAATTACTGATTGGCAAAACTGCTTCGTTGCAAAAAGAAATTTATCCGATAAAAAAAAGCTCTTGTGTTTTTACTGTTGACAAATACACTAGTGGTTTTTTCACTTATTCATTTGTTCATAAATATCACTGTTCCTAGTATGAATTTCAACAACTGCGTTTTTAATAATTGTACATTAAAATAAAAATGTGTTTATTTTTAATGTTTCATAAATAAAGTTTGCATTGATTTGTTTCCAAATTTCTCATTCATTAAATTGTCCTGCCGAATTACACTCGAGGTTTGCATTGATATTGGGTAAATTTGTGTTGTTCAAATTCTAAACTGTTTCCTTTAGCAATTTGACTGGAATAACTGCCAACCTAAAAACACTCCACCTTCGGTGTCGTGTTTTTAATAGTTGACAGTTATTCTCGTCAAATTGCTAGGAAACAGTTTCTCATTAAACAACCCAAATTTACCCGATAAAATACAAACCACTTGTGCAATTATAAGTGAAAATTCAACAGGATTATTATATTTGGATTTCCTACAAAATACATTAATTCCTGATGATCCGATCCAGCTTTTTCCTGATATTCAAATAACCAATAATTTAGACCGCAGAATTTGGTTTCAACAGGATGGCGCACTGAGACATTTCGCAGTAACTGTGCGCGATTTTTTAAATAGAATAATAGAAAACGGCGAACCGCTAATTCCTCTGTGAGAGATATAAGTTTTTAATAAATACTTTATTACTCAATACTGTAATACCGATGCAATTCAACATGTGCATGCAGATAACATTTTTCAGTTAAACTTAGGGTTTCAAACTTGTACATCTTGAAATTTATGTATATTAGTATCTTCTGTAAGTTACTTGTGGCATTACTTATTCTTTTTTCTCTTATTTTTTGGGAATCAAACCACAATAATGTTTTTTATTTTTTATTTCGACGTTTCGGTAGCGTTCCAGCTAGCGTTGTCAAGATTAACTCGTAATAAAATAATGTTTGGTCCCTATCTGACACAACGAACAAAATATGACAACTAAATAATCAATAATATTTTGAAGTTTGAGACTACAAAACTTTGCTGTCAACTTTTATTAAGGTCCATTCATAGTAGATCACACCTCTGGTAAAATGTGAAATAGAATATTTTATTTTATGACATTCTAAGGATATGATATTATACTAGAAATGGAATCCAGTGAAGTACACGTTCCAGGAACGGTTTTTTATTGGGATAGCGCTTTTTTTTCGCTTATTTTGGAAATATTGTTAATAAAACGCGTTTGTTGTTACTTTTTTGTTTGAATATTTTAGTTTTCAAAATATGTATAACTCAGTTTGGTGGTTTTGTGTATTGAAGTGTGTATCGATTAACAACTATTCCAATGATAAATCATAAGAAAACCTGGATAAAAACTTATGATGCTATCCTGATAACGCAGGTAATTGATTATTGGAAATTTCTCTTTTTAACATTGGTAACCAAATTTGACTACATTCGGCTGAAATACTAGCTACACATTTATCTGTATTAAAGCACTTTCTTTGATTTTCCGTCTTTTATTATTGGGCTCTTTCAATATTATTTTTGTCGAATTTCATTGAATTTTATGCCCCTCTTCCCAAGCATGTTTACAAATACCTGACTTAAAGAACTCCCTATCTTTGATATCTTTTTTATGTTCACTTATTCGGACTTTCAATGGTCTAGATGTTTCACCTAAATAGAATTTGTCGCATACACAAGATATCTGATATATGAAATTTTTTGAAGATTGTTCTTCATTTTTTGGTTTCGTTTTTGTTAGGATAGATCTCAAAGTATTGTTAGATTTAAAGCTGGTTCGAATATTGAATTGATGATTCTAATTTGAAAAAATAGTAAATTAAAATAAAAAATCGACCTGTTGGGAGAATTTCTAATATTATTGTTTATTTAGCTAATAATGAATTTATCCGCTACTTTATGGACGCACTGTACATATTTAAAATTATTTCTTGCTCGTTATTTATTATCGTGATTAATTTAAAGACGACCGTACTGTAATTCCAATGCTCAACGATATTCACACTTCAGACCCCTCGCATGTAAACGCAAGAAAAAAGATCGAAAATGATACGTTTTCGAACATAAAAATAAAGGTCTTAAGCGAATAATAGCCCTAATGTAGTTATTAACTTCAAATCCAGCAATAAATCGAAGAAAATCATTTTTATATTGCCATTTAGTATGTAATTTGATTTAATACCAAACACAGTATAATAATATTTTTCGTACGTTTAATATTTTTTCAACATTCCAATTTACAGTGAAATATAGTGTTTGATATGAAATATTTCAAAGTTTCTTGAAAAACAATTTTAATTGGATAACCAAGTTCCAGAGATAATAAAAATATGTTTTTCAAAAATATTGATTCATTCTTTTTGTGCTACATATTTTGTCATGTAGCAAAAAACTGTCTTCAAATTTTTCTTACCCCATTTTCAACAGCCTGGACGAGAGTCCCTTGTCTACCATATTCAGTAAACTCTTAGTATGGAGGTGTCCTTGTGTAATCCTTTGTGATTCCACAAAACGGTTCCGGACCTGTGAAGGCTCTTTCAGAATCTTCTTTAGCCATCTGTATCTGTAGAGTAGGATGGGTGAGTGTAGGCTCACAGCACTTAGGCCACAATGGGTCGTACATCCTCCCTAGGAGTTGTTCCTCTAGGTCATCGTCCATCCTGTCCTTCTCAGGAAGGTGGACAGGTCACTAGGAGACATCTCCTTTATATCGGCAGGTGTAGGCCAAGACTCACCGAACACACACTCTCTTATTGACGATAACTCCGGACACTCGCATAAGACATGCCTGACAGTTTCATCTTCCTGTTCACACATCCTGCATAGAGGTGTGTCCACTAGCCCCATGGTATGGAGGTGTTTCCTAAGTTGACAGTGGCCGGTCAAAAATCCTACTGTTAAACGAAGGTTTTTCCTGGTCATCGCCAAATATTTCTTCGGCGCACGCTTCCCAGGGTCGCCCAGGGTGATCCTGACAAGACTGCATCCTTTGATTCCATCCCATCTCATAAGAGATTGAGCATGGGTGTAACGTTTGACTAGTTCCGCAATTGTCGAAGTCGTTAGGCCGTAGGTGTCACTGGGTCCTAGAATTTTTAGTCCAGCGGCTTCCCTGGCTAAAGAATCGGCAATACGATTTCCTTTACTCCTGTCTTGCCCTCTAACCCACCTCAGGATAATATTATCTGCCGAGGCGTTAGCTAAATCTTGGTGGCACTCTAGTACTAGCCTCGATATAACACGTTGTCTGTTCAAGGCTAATAGGGCTTGTCTACTATCAGTGCAGATTGTTATGTTTTTGCCAGAAATTCCTCTTCTGGTTAGTTCTTTTGTATCAATTGAGATACCAGCCAGTTCTGTTTGGACTACGCTGGTTTTGTTTCCCATTCCCCACTTAATCTTTAGGCTTAGTGCTCTCGAGTAAACTCCACATTGAAACGGTTTGCGCGCGGTCTTGATCTTATATTGTGGTTGTAGTATGAAGTAAAGTTATTTGTTATATTTATAGTGGTGGAAGGTGTAGTCGCCGTTATTTTATGTGGAAGGAGTTATGTGGTGGTTTTTAGCGTGTTATCCTGGATATATGCTTTGTGGGCTGGGGAGTATCGGCTTAGACGAAGATGTGGCAGAAACATTTTATTCGTAGAACCTAGTATGCTACTTAACTAGAACTTTGGATCCAGATATGGGTTGGGGGATGGCTTCAGAAGGGCGATATTCCATGGTTTTGGTTTGTAACTCCACATAAATACACCACTATAAACCGTATTCATTGATTTGATCCTATAACCATTTTATTAATGTGAATACGTTTGTCGTAGTGCAATATATTATTATACGTTAGGTTTTCACTCACCTTGGTACAAGAATAACGCTTGCTGGAAATTCGTATAAATTTATTTTTAAGGTATCCCTAAATTTAATTATCATCGTCATGTGAAATCGTTTATTTCTTTTAAAATCAATAATCTCACGTTTGTATTGTTTATTTCCTGATCTGTCAGATATCAGGCAGTTTTAGCGAGGATACCGTTGAAGTGATTCAGTAACCGAACACTAACCGCGTTGTTTTAGCGTCCAGCGGTATCATAGGGTAAGGTGTTGTGACGTAATATGCTGACGTCATTGTTTGATACCGTTGATCTGAAACATTTCAACAAGTCAAGAGGTAGGTTACTGGCGGTTACTGAAAATTTTGTTTACAAACATGAAACATGTGTCAGTGTCACATCGTCGTAGTAGTTTATAAGTATTATTCTATGGTAGTAGTCTAATATTTTGTGAAACAAAAATTAGCTTATAACATTATTAACATCATTCATAACTGTTGATCGAACAACATCGAATCTATCTGCTATTTCATTTAGTGTGCTTTGGTAATTAATGTACCACAAAAATATAAGTAGCGACTTTTCAGGGGATAGAGCATAGACAAAATAAAAGAGACGGATTGAAGTATAGGCGGTATAAGGCACAACGTTTCTGCGCAACTGACCCGCGCATCGAGTCGCTTCGGTTGTGAGAACTACAAGACTTTTTACAAAAGGGAAATAGAATAAAATGGTTTAAAACGTTATAAATTACATTTCACTTCACTATTCATCCTTCAATGTCGATAAATATTATGAAATATCCTAGTATATCAACTTTTAAATCATTAAAAACAAACATTAAAAAAAATATACAAAATCAATCATACATTGGCTAGTGTGAATCTAGCTTCTGCTTGTCAAAGTCATAGTGAAAGTGTCAATAATTATTCTACAAAATTAGTTTATTTGTAAATTTATTAAGGAATTAAGGATTTTAGTTCTAATTAAGGAAATAAAAGTAAGTAAACCTTTAAAATATCATCACCAAATATAATACGTCATAGTTGTATTGCTTGGTAAATATTTTTGGCCACTTAGCAATTTGTAGGAAGAATAAAACCATAGACAAAATAAAAGAGACGGATTGAAGCATAGGCGGTATTGGGCATAACGTTTCTGCGCCGCCACCCGCGCATCGAGTCGCTACGGTCGCGAGAACTACAAGACTTTTTACATAAGGAGAATGGAATAAAATACTTTAAAATATTATAAATTACCTTTCACTTCAACATTTTGCCCTTAATGTCGATGAATATCATCGATTATACTAGTATATTAACTTTTAAGTCATTAAAAATGAAAATATACAAAATCAATCATACTTTGGTTGATGTGAATCTGGCTTCTGTTTGTCAAAGTCAAAGTGAAAATGTCAATAAGAAATATACATTTGATATACATAAATATTATACAAATGTTGAGTAGGATTTAAAATTAGAGGATTTCAGTTCTAATAAAGGAAATA
>CAJUYH010002507.1:0-39565 GCA_910591685.1 Galerucella tenella
AAAAAAAAAAAAAAAAACGAATATTCCCATTTTTATTTCAGTCCAGCCTTTGTCAAAATCATATTACTCATATTTGACACAAATCAACAATTGAAAACTGCCTCAAACGCATTATTATTACTATTATTATATTCATTTCACATCCAAGTGTTTCGTAGCATCCCTAAATGTGTGTATATATATATATATAAATATATCAGTGTATGACAGCTCAATACCGATGTAAATTTTTATCAGTTATTTATAAAATTGAAATGATAGAAAAAAAAATATAACTATGAAATTTGGCAAGACTTGTTTTTGTTTTCATATAAATTCTCAATAATTTCAATATTTTATTTAATAACTGTAGGATAAAATGTATTGTTGATATTATTTATACTATGAATATGTGGGTGTGTGTTTATGTATGTATGCGCTAAAATAACAAAAAGGGACCTATATATTTTACAGAAGGTTATTTCAACTACGTCGACTGAGGGAGAGTGGCAAAGTGAAGGCAAACAAGTTGTCCGTGCTGACGCGATAACAGCCTAATAAAATCCACGGGAATATCGTGGGAGTTATGTATATACACTACACTACATACATATATATATATATATATATATGTTTATGTACACAGTGTATAAGGAACGAATGACGCCGTAGACATTGGGCCACGAAGTAAAGGGCGGCGGTTTAATGTTACGCTTTTGCCAGTTTGACGTCTAACGTCGTTTCAACGTACTAATAAAACAAATTGGCCGTTTCGTGAGGCTTTATCAAAGCCTGTTTATATATATATATATATATATGTGTGTGTGTGTATGTGTATATGCACACGACGTCATGGTGTCATTGTCTATGGGGGTGTTGTAGTTTGTTTTACCCCTGCTGGATAAAACCTATGCTATTCTATCCAATACCCATCTCAATTCATCAATCAACAATTTGTCTCGATATATTCCGTTGTTTTTACACAGAATTAATTCTTTTAATTTGTCTGATGAGAATGTATAGTTCTTTTTTTTTTTGTCACTCTCTCTCTTTCATCATCCTTGCTTATAACAGTAAATTGGTAGATAAATTATTTTTTATTAGAGGAAAATTAATTTGTACCAGTATCACAATGATAGTTTGTAGAAATATTCGATATTGATAAATTGGTGAAGTAAAAGCAGTTAGATCTTATTACTGGATGGTCACATAAGGTTATGTTATTGTTTTGTTTATTATTTTCTCATTTTATTTTATTATTATGTTTCCTTGAAGAAAACTCGTTAAGACAATGCATCCTTTGTGCAGCGTTTTTGATTTTATTTGTTTCATCTGTTTTCTATCGAGCACACACGCTCGTATCAAATTTTACGACTTGTTTGAAAATGTTTTATGAAATATTGTTTTGAAATAAAATTGCATGGACCAATGATTTAAAGCAAAGTTAGTGAAAGACTCGTAGATTTATTTATTTATTCAAAATATTATTACACTGAACTGCGAGAAGAAAATTCGCTGTTCAATTTTTTCCTTCATCAGTGACATTTATCGTTGGAGATTGCAGAGTATAAAGAACAAAAGAGAAAATATTCTATCATACACAATCATGAATTTGTATCCATGTGTATTTATGATCCACACAATCTATTGGTAAAACTATCATATTTCTCGTGTCTAAAATAATATAAGAGAAAAATAATTTTTGAATATTTTCACACTCAATTAATCCCCAACTATTGTTTATTATTGTTTTGTTTATTCAACCATTACATATACACATCAATTTTTATTCGTCTAACTGATGTGTTGATGATTAGATGAACTTGAACGTTTGCTTTAACTGTTGTTTCATATTTTTCGTATTAATTGTGATTAGTTATTCTCACATTTAATTTTATAATGTGATTGCTGAAGCAATTAACTCTTTTCAAAAGCAATTAATAATTACGTTTTGTCGATGACTCGAGAAAGCGTGTCCCCCTCATGTCGGGAAAGCGTATCCGTTGTACTTCATATACATACACATACATATATATATATATTCCAACTTCCGCCACTTCTCATTTTTGCTCTCTTTTCTTTTTCTTCATATTTATTTATTTATTTATTTTTTTTCGCTATAAGCCCGTTGAGTCACCAATGCATGTTGACTTTTCAAAGTGGCACTTTGATGGAAAAACTTTACTGCAGAAAATTGTCCCCATCGGAGTTTGAATGGAAGGCGTGAGGAAATACAAAAAAAAAAGTGTATATATATATATACAAATAAATAAAAAAGATGAGAACGAAAACGAGTTTGCCTCTTGCACCACCGTTATTGCAAACCTGTTTTCTACCTTGTTATTTAAACTTTAACTGAATCTATATATACATATATCAATTTATGTATATATATATATATAAGAGCTAGATGAGTAACGTGCTCTCGTCATTAGGATTCATAAACGCTCATCTTCAATAAGTCAAACCCGAGAGTTTTGAAAAGAAAAATAATAATAATAAAAATAACCTGTCTTGGCAAAGAACAATCGTTAAAAATAATGAAAAATCGAACGCATCATAAATATTTTAATTCGATTGACTCTCTAACTATCATTCACGCTGCCCACTTTTATTCATTCATTCATATTATTTTTTCTCTCTCACAAATTTTTAATAATTTGAAATGAAAACATTTTTATATTTATTATCATCAATGTTGGGGCATGATAGTGTGACAACCAAGCAATTTATTAAGGGCGAGGCATGATAAAACTGAAAAAAAAAAAACAAATAATAAAGAAGGGAGAAGGATTATTAAAAGGGTCCTTATGTCAGGCCACACCTCTGAAAGTAACGTATCCAATAATAAAATCCGCGTCATTTGGTTAAAAGCCTTCCATGTCTGTCGCTTCTTCTTCAGTATCTGGTATCAAGGTGTGTCTATAGGTAAAAACCTTTATCACGCAACTCAACCTCACCCTAAAAAAGTCAACGCCACTCTCAGCATCGGCCAATGTCCATCTGACTGAACCAAACCCTCTTTCATTATACCAAGTAGTAGAGAAGAAAAAAAAAAACAAAAATTATTTGGCAGTTTCATTGGTAATATACTGTTCATCGTTTGTGTGTTTTGTGACGCCCATGAGTTTATAATATGAGTGAATTCAGTATGAGCCGTTAATAGAGAGAACAGGAAAAGAGAAAAGTATGAATCGAGATAATAAAGGGAAGAGGCGATGATGGACAGTACAAGAGCGAGAGAGGGTTAAATTTAATTGAATTTTGCAAAGTAGGCTACCGCCTAACGGAAAATGCCATGACATGAAACGACCTCATAGATACATTTTTATAATAGCTATTGTGTGACATTGTGACATGTGTATCAACACGATATATACAAGTTTTATCTTGATGGTATTTTGTTTATTTTTTTTTATGTAGAAAAAATTATTCGAAAAAACATTTGTTTCTTTTTTTTATTTTTTTATGCATCGATATGTTTCTTTTATTATTATTATTATTCCTATTAATATTTGTATAAATGTCTTGATGGTTTTGTAAGAGAATAAAATAGTAATTTAACATGAAAGTAATAAAGATTAAAATAAAAAATAAATAATATTGAAAAATGATTAATAAAAAAATAAAAATGATGAACACTTGCAAAGAATGTGTCTTGCAAAGTGGAGAGTGAGAGAGAGAGAGAGGTCAAGTCCGACAGCCGCCGGACACGTAGACATAAAACCGGTTTTTCACACATGTGTAACAACCTGAAGTTTGAGGAATAAGTAAAATATATATACAGAGTCAACCCATGTATGATTTTACGTCAGGTTGAGTTGAAATATTTAACGAGTTTTGGAGGGGGGGGGATTCAATTGAAAAAAAAAAGAACAATAATTTCATATTCAAATTTCCGTAGAAATGTTTCAGTAAAAATGAATTGGAAATAAATTGATTGACACATATACTACTTTATCACTTTGACAATCTATCAATTCTTTCGAATAAGTTCATTTTTAAATATGCAATTAGTGTCTCTGTATATTTACATACAATTTTAATTTAATAATTGTAACACAGCAATGAATAAATCAATTGAGTTTGATATATGTTACATATGCTTATAATATATATATGTATATATATTATTTATGATGGAATTATTACGTAATGGAGATTTAGATGCGTCTGAAGACAAGTCTGTCCTCATATGTTTCTAGAAAGTTTCAAGTAGATTAAAATTGGCAACACGCGATTACACATATGCTAACTATTATAGAAACACGCACTTTATCTCAAGTATAAAATAACCAATTGGTATTGGAAAAAATTTATAATACACATTCACTTAAATGTCATTATAATTAAATAATTTTTATATTATTTTCATGTCTTTAATATATTTTAGAACACGATTGTCTATTCAATTGTCGTTCAACTAGACAATAAAGAAAAATATAGGCTAGATAATTGTATAGAGACATCTATTCACTTGTACACGTCTTCGTCCGAGACACTGTGTATTCTACTCGTGAGTATGAGAGCGAGGTGAAGATAACGGGTCTTCCGGCTCGCGGTTAAGTAACGGGTATACACAATGATTACTTCGCGGCGTAATTTTTTTTATTTTTACTTTTTCTTCCTCATTTGTTACGTTGGAATACCAACTGAAACATAATATTCACCCAAGTGAATCAGCATCGATAACGAAATAATAATAATAATAATAATAAATTGAACTGTTCAAAGTATCCGTGAGTCACCGTGACTTTTACCACATGAACAATTTGGTATCTGAATATATATGTATATATATGTTTTTATTATCGCGACGTAGAGAGAAAAGCAAATTAATCACCAGTATTCATGTAGATGTTTGCGTAATTAATGCTTCTATGCGTAAATTTCATAACAAAAAAAAAAGATGACGTCAAAATACCGAAATTTTTTCACATTTTTATATTTAATTTTTTTTTTCACACATGATAAGAGAACAACAGATCAACAGAATACTCTCATTATAATTATTGTCTGTTTTTTTTTTTTTTTTTTTTTTCAACATTTACTATTGTTAATATCAGTGATTTTTTTTTATTTTTTATTTTACGATCGACAGTTAGGAATTATTGTCGACAGACGGTAGATGTGTGTTGCTTTATATATATATATATATATATATATATATGTGTATGTATATATAATATAAAGAAACGATCGTTCGACAATTACTGTGGCTTGCAAAATACGCGACGAAAGTGATTTTCGAAAAGAGAGAGAAAAAAAGAATTAAAGTGAGAGAAGAGAAAAAAAAATGTGGTGTGTTTACCAAATGATTAAATTATACGACCAGACTTGGTGGCGCATGAATACTAATGTCACCGAACATCCAAGAGAGCATCAACCTTTATTTTTTATTCTGTCTTCTTTTTTTCTCTCCCTCTCTTTTCCTCTCTTTATGTATTTTTTTTTTTTTTTTTTTTTTTTTTCTTCACTATTCAACGGTACATTTCGTCCAATCGAATAACACGTAGTAAAACGCTTTTAAAATTCCTTTCCAAGTTCCAACTTCTCTAGATTGTCTCGACTCACCGGTTTTCAAGTGCACCACCATGACTCGGTTTTCCGCATTGAAACAGAGAGAGAATCGATAAACGCGTGCACCGGTTTGAAACTGAGGGGGGAAATCTTATAGGTATATACATACATACACAAATACGTATACCAAAGTATTGGACGGAAGGAAACCTTTTACGTGTCCATATTCACATATAATTTAATACGTGATTCATACACCATGGGAACACCTTCAAAGTCCTCGTCACCCATCCGGTGATTTCGTTTTTAATTTTATAAAAAAATGTTCTTGCTTGTTTCTCCCTTGTAGAGATCAAAAAAAAAAAAAGAAAAAAAATACTTATGATTTATTTTCTATTTTCATTTATTCACATTGTAATTAATTGTCGTAGTGCACAAACAATCGCACACACACACATACACCTGTTGCATCAGGATGCGTGATTTGTCATAATTTATTGTTCGATATTATCATGAACGCTAATTAGTAAACTTGATTAATATCGTTGAGACGTGGCTGGAGTCTATGAATAATATGACAGAGTGGAAAATTCTCTCCATAATGTTGCAATAATAAATTAAAATGATAAATTGTGTCAGGATGTCAAAAAAACGAAATAAAAAATATATATATATATATGAAATGAAATTGACTTTATACACACACATTAATAATTTTAATATTTAATATCGAGTGAAAGAAATAACGGAATAATAAATGTAGATGAATTTCATACACAGTGTTGATATAAAATTAATTTTTATAAAATTCGTAACCTTGTCCGAGAGGATTAAATGGAAAAAAAATATCAAGTATATACAAATTAAGTGTAGTCGTTAGATGAGAGGTCGATAGCCGAAACGCATGGGTGGTGCCGCCTTCTCATATACTCTCCTCTTACCTATATATACATAAATGTATATTTATATATTATAGTTGAGCTAGCGTGTCACGAGTCGGTGGATATCCCACTTCGCTTATGTTATTGAAATTACGTAGTTCACGAGCGTTACGGCGCGCATTATGGTAGCACTATGCGCTACATATTCTCGATAAGAAAAATGAGCAATCTCTGTATTCCTTGATGGTCTTGACCGATTTCAAGGCCGACACGAATGTAATAGCAGTATTTTTACATTTATGATTATGGTTATTGTGTTCATAGGCTATGTAAATAAAATACTTCCACATTAATGCTTGGACTGCTTTTATTTTATATTTTATTTCTATATCATGAATATTTCATGATTTATGAAAAATGGTATTCTTACATTTCTCTTTTGGTACGTTTAGTTGAGATTTTTTTTTTCTCTTTTCTCTTCCTTCTTCGTGTACTTACTTCTTTGTGTATTCAATCATTGTTACTCGCATTATTCTCCAATCATTATTGAAAATAGTGCAGATGCACTTTCTCTCATTCCCCAACTATTTAACTTCATTAAACTCCATTCTACCGTTAGCACCGCATGCAATTAACATTGCGAATTCACCGTATTGAATTCTCCAACTACACACCACATATATTGGTTAACGTAAAGCTAAACCAAACACGTTAACCGGTGAATGTCCGCGACGGGTCGTTGACCTTCACGTTCCAACGGCCACAATTTATATACGAAAAATCATATTTAACCTTCAGCGTCAATCTTGGTATTACACAACACAACTGATTGATTTCATTTCATTATTGTAATGTCAAAATAAACAAAAAAATGCCAATCATTTTTCAAATCGATATTTAAATTGATAATCACCATGATCGCTATTTTAATTTCTATTTTTGTTTTTTTTTTTGTATGTATTGCAGCAATTGTTTCGCAGTCAACCACAAGGCGCGACTCCACAACAGCTACAACTTCTTCAACAGCAGCAGCAACAACAGCAACAATATCTTGCAGCTTCGCAAGCACAACAACAACAACAACAGCAACAGCAGCAACAGCAAAACTTCCCAACAACACCTTACACAGTTATAAGTGGACAAGAACCATATGTTGGCGCTTTAATTGCCGGCGCACCACCAGTTGTACCACAATATTATGGCGTTGGTCCATGGGTATATCCAGCTGGGTTATTACCACAAGCGCCCCCACAAGCAGCGGCACCACCACCGCCTCCACGCAGACCATTAACACCATCATCAGCGGCTGCTGCAGCCGCCGCTGCCCAAGACAGTGCAAACAATCTTGCACAAACTGTAATAAATTACTCATTTATTTATCGTGTTGAATTATTAATTAAAATGTTTTTGAAAACGGAAAATTATTGTTGTATTGTTGATACTTTATAGGTGCAGGGACAGTATCAAGTTATACCGGCTTATTATGATCAAAATGGATCTTTGGTTATGGGAGGTGTGCGCGGTCTTGGATCCGCTGCCACACCTATGAGATTGGTCAGTCCAGCGCCAGTACTTGTTAATCGAGCACCATCACAACAACCCCCGGGTCCACCGGCACCACCGCCACCCAGTCTATATTCACAGCCCACCCCAACATCACACAGCAATGCAACACCTGGCGAATGTCTAGGTAACAGAATTGCACAATTAATATTTCATTCATAAATTTCGTTTAAGTTTGAAATACACTTGAAATATTCTACTTTTTATTTTTTTATTTTTTAATAATATAAATAATGTGGAAAATTTTTTCATTACTCTATAATTATTGTGGTTAACATTGAACGAGTAATTAGAAAGAAAAAAAATAATAATGATGAGGAATTGAAATAAATTATTAACACTTTTGACTAAATTTGATGTCAGTCGTTTAAAAATTAATGTTAAGTAAATGTACTTCATTGTTTTTTCTTGTCTATTTTTTTCCCCATCGTATCAACAAACATCATTTGTAATTGTGTGGTCTAATGTTGCTGTAGGCAGGTGGTTGGTTAACAGGCAAATAATATTAATGCAAAAGATGAAAAAATATGTCATGTGAATTAATAAAGCTATTTGATGAAAAAGAGGATAAATAAAAAAAATCGAAAAAAAAAAAAAAAATAAACAATGTCAAACTAAAAACTACGTGTGGGTTGTGGGGCTCTTGGTGCAGGTCTAGCAGCTTGCAGTGCGGCAGCAGTGGTCGCTCAAGCTCAAGCAGTTGCCGTACAACAGGCACAACAGCAGGGCACGGGATTGGCTGCAGGTTTAGCAGCTTTGGGTTACGGTGGTTCGCCACTGGGTGCTCTTGGCTCGCCTGCTCAACTACAGAGCACAGGTATAGATTTGAGGGTAGTAATGTAAAATAAACATAACAATAATACAACAAATTTCATTGTATGTATCTGTCTGTTGTGCAAAATCACACTCAAATAATTCAAAATCATTAATCGATTTGAAACAAATCGAGAAATGAATAGTATGCATGTTTCTCTCGATGATTTGAGAATATCACTGGCTTTTTAATAACGCGGCGTCTTTTGTGTTAGCTATTTTCATATCATATTCTTATATTTTACTTATTTCATTATAACAATTATTTCAATGTCTACATTTGATTGAATGTGTAGGATTGGGTCTTGGCGCTTCATCAACTGGCAGACGAGATTCATTTGACAGGAATACATCAGCATTCAGTCCAAGCTTGGAATACAGCCGTGGAAAATGGCCGCAGAGTTATGGCGCTTTGGGTAAATGCATATTTCATATTGAAAAGCAAAAAAAAAAAACTCGAAAAAAAAAACAACTCGGCGAAATATCAATATCGTGTTGCGCGATTGAATGGAATTCTCGATTTATTACATTGTCGTGCATGGCGTCGCGTCGCGTCACTCTTTATTTATTTGGAACACATTGACTTGTCGGCACATACGTGAATGCGTCATTTTAAAATGAGCACACCACGTACAAGGACATCGAGTCGGTTCCAAGAAAATATTATATCATTCACGGTGAATGTAACTAAACAATGAGCCTTAAAACAATTTGTATTCAATTTACTTTCGATTCATACAACTAATCAAATCAATACAATTAATATTCATTCAGTATTTAATTTATATATATATATATATTTTTTTTTTTGGTTTTATTGATTCTAGGAACTGTAACCGCTTCACCAAGTCCACTTGGTCTATCTCTCACGCCGCCGCCAACAATTGGCGGTTCACTTGGTGGACTTGTGGGTGGTGCGAGTCGTGTGTCGGCAGCACCAGGTGCTGAAGCGAAATTTCGTGCAAGTGCAGTACCAGCATTAACAGCCAACGGTGTTTTTGGATCAAGTAGCTCTCTCTTTCCGAATTTAGGCAAACCCGGACGTGGTGGTCCGCCCATTAATGACAAGGGTGCGGGTGGACGTTCACGATTGTTGGAAGATTTTAGAAATAATCGGTTAGTATAGTGTGACATTATATCTATTCAGTGAATCATAGTCAGTATGAATTTGACACTGGAATTCTCATTGAATATATCGTATTAAAACGAGTAATCATTTTCTGTCTGGGAATAATATTTTATATACATATATGAGTTTTTTTTTTTTCTAGCTTCCCAAGTCTCCAATTGCGCGATCTTGCCAATCACATTGTGGAATTCAGTCAGGATCAGCATGGCTCACGTTTCATTCAGCAGAAACTTGAGCGGGCGTCGGCAGCTGAGAAGCAACTCGTCTTCCAAGAAATTCTCGCGTCTGCATATTCCCTCATGACCGATGTATTTGGAAATTATGTTATACAAAAATTCTTTGAGTTTGGTACACCCGAGCAGAAGTCAACACTCGCACAAAAGGTAATTCAAAGACAAAAATTGTATGTATTCAAATTTCGAAGGAAAAAAAAAACAAAGAAATTATTGCCATTACTATTTCGCCTTCAAAATGATGATTCTATTGCGTGTCAAATGATCCCCATGTGATTATTGTCAACAATTCTGATACATACATATATTAAATCATCACAATTGAAATGAACATGACAAAAAAATAAATATTGAAAGGAAAAAAAAAGAATGAATAAATTAAAAGTTTGTATGATTGAATAGGTACGAGGTCATGTTTTGCCGCTGGCACTTCAAATGTATGGCTGCCGAGTAATTCAAAAGGCACTTGAGTCCATTGGTACCGAACAACAGCAGGAAATCGTACGTGAACTCGACGGTCACGTTCTAAAATGCGTGAAAGATCAAAATGGCAATCATGTTGTTCAAAAGTGTATTGAATGCGTTGAGCCACGAGCACTTCAATTCGTCATTGGTGCATTCGCCGGACAGGTGTATTCACTTAGCACTCATCCATACGGATGCCGTGTTATTCAACGTATCTTGGAGCATTGTACACCTGAACAAACCCAGGGTATACTCCAGGAATTACATTCAGCCACCGATCAATTGATACAAGATCAATATGGAAATTATGTTATTCAACATGTGCTTGAGCATGGAAAAATTGATGACAAAGCGCAACTTATAAATAGTGTTAGGGGAAAAGTTCTTGCACTATCGCAACACAAATTTGCGAGTAATGTTGTGGAAAAGTGTGTTACACACGCCACTAGACAAGAGCGCGCTGTTCTTATTGAAGAAGTTTGTGGCTTCAATGATAAGTGAGTAAAGAAAACAAATTGACATTTTTATAATATTTCTATTTTTGTTTTTTCTCTTTTCTTCTCTTAGTTTCTTTTGTTTTCCTTTTGTTTACAATTCATCATTTTATATTTTTTATATAATATATTTTTGTTCAATAGCGCATTAAATGTGATGATGAAGGATCAATATGCCAACTATGTTGTTCAAAAAATGATTGACGTGGCTGAGCCAGTTCAGCGTAAAGTGTTGATGCACAAGATACGACCGCATTTGAATAGCCTGAGGAAATATACATATGGCAAACACATTATTGTGAAGCTTGAGAAATTTTTCATGAAAACAGCATCGGCAATGGGTGTTACAACGCCATCTGGTAGTGCATCGTCCGGTACTGGTGATCTCGGACCAATTGGTCCACCAGCGTCTGTTGCCGGGCCAATGCCACCAGCCACCCAACAATCGACACAGGTTCTGTAAATTCCGAGTAAATGGCAAGAGGAAAAAAAAAGAAAAATCGTTTTTTTTTTTTTTTTTCTTTGTAAAACTGAGCGCTAATATTAACATTTGGGTTTGATACTTCGAAATGTCGTGCACGCGCGCGACTGTCACTCCAACGAAACATGAGATGACTCTGGGATTTTTTTTTGTACTATTGAATACAATTCATTGATTTTTTGATGGTTGGATTTTACCGATCACAATTGTCGAAATTGTCGATAAATTTTTTCTTTATTCAAACCATGAAAACGAATTCAAAAGCCGACATAAAGAAAGTGGAGAAATGAGGAAAAGAGGTATCAAATTAATTGGAAAAAGAAAAGAAAAGTGAAAAAAAAAATGATCACAAAGAAAAAAATTTGAGATGGTGCGATGTTTTCTTTATTATACAATCGCGTCTTCTGACGTTTAGTATTTCGAGTGGAAACTATAAAGTTAGAAATAGAGATGGAATGGCAGAGAGAGTTAGCTGATTAACTTAGCTTCTTCTCTTAACATATGAGTGTAGAGTTCAGCTATTATTTTTTTTTCCAGCGTTTTTATGCATTATTTCTATTATTATTATTATTTTCGTCAAACTTCGATACGTCGTTGTTTTGAAAGAAAAGAAAGAAAAAAGTGGCTTTGAGGTTTATTTTTCACCTCTAATATAGAGTTCGCTTTGAAGAGTCGCGTTATCAGACGCAATTCAATATAGAAAGCGTTTTTCATTTTTTTTTCAATTTGCCTCTGGGCGCCAAAAAAAAAAAAAAAATAAATAAAAAAATGATATGTAATATATCAATGAAATTTCATTTCAATATATTTGCATATATTTTTTGTTGCTTTTTATTTTATTATTTTTTTTTTTTCGTTCCATTCAAGTTCTATATTTTTCAATGACAATCTTAATCTTGCTTATTGTGGAGCTGAAGTGAAAAAAAACGAGAAAAACGTTTTTATATAGGTTAGAGAATGCTTTAGCGCTGCATTTAATGAAAAAAAAAGAAAAATAATAATTAATTAAAAATTTTAAGATGCGTGTTTTGGCAGAAATTTAAATAACAAAAAAAAAACAAATATCGAGCAGAGGGTTCAATGGCTATATAAACGTCTAGGAGCTATGACGATAATATTTGCAACAGTAAAAAACAAAAACAAAAAAAACGATATAGCCTGTATTTGTCACATGAGCAGTGAACATTTAAAAAATCCTTCACCTGGACCGATATTAATTACAATGTATCTTAAACATTTTGCCTCACTATTCGTAATCTTCATACGTTAAACCGCTTTAACAATATATTTCTGTTTTTTTGCCCCTCTTTCTTTTTTACACCATTCTCACACAATGATGTAATTGTTTACAAGATGATTTCATTCTTTTCTTCTGATTTTTTTCCCCCCTTCTTTTTATCCAACTTGAATTTATCGAGACATGAACGATACAGAATTAACATAAACTTATCATTTCAAACAAGATTAAAATTGAAAAAATATGACATGAATAGAAAGCAGGCATGAAAAGTTGAAAAAAAAAAATATGGAAAATTCACATATTAATATATATTGAAAACTCCATTTTTTTTTCTCTTCAACAGTTTTTTTTATATATATTATCATTAATAATGGACATATAAGGATCATGAGAGAGTTTGCTTTCCCTTCGTGACAATTGAAAGAAAAAAAAAATGAGAAACAAATTTAATTACTCTCACTCTCTCACACGCGAATTTTGTAAATTGTGATATAAATAATGAATAACGAGATGTATAGATACAGCCATCCGCACACCTCCTAACCCCTTGTCCCTTTTAGCTAGATCTTCAAAACCTCCAACGTCGCGAGGCGATTGCAAATTTCAACATTTCTTTCTGTCCCATTTAATTAATTATTATTTTTTTTTTCTTCGCGAAAACTTCCAATTTTTTCTTAAACGGACCTTGTGAATATTGTGTATTATAATAATTACAATTTAATTAAATTTAACGGAAACGAATCACGATTTACGTTTTGGTTATCGCAATTCTACCGACTATTAAAAAACGAAAAATTGAATAAAACCTGTAATAATACTTTATCACCATCTTTTTCCTCAGCCAAAATGGAGCGATTGTAAAATAGGGAAATAGTGAAAAACGAAAATTCATAATTATCGTTTCTTTTACATTCGTTTATTTTTTTGGATAAAAGATACTCTAGTGGAGGTTATTGAATCTAAAATAGTCGTTGTGAATTATATGATGGATAAATTTTGCCCGATAAATTTTATGATAATTGAGTCTTAATTGTAGATTGTATAAAAGAAATGATTAAATTGTTAATTTTTTTTTTTTTTTTTTTTTTCCAAGGAGAGAAAAAGGAAAGAAATTTTCATATTACTTTCGCGCACAAATGCTGCTTCATGTTTCATCTTTGATCTCTTAATTTCCTTTTATACCACAAACATACACTGAGACACACATACACATACTGTTTATTGGAAAATAGTTACTGCCAGATTTTTTTTGTTTCTATTTTAATTGACACCAGGAACTTAGCCTGACAATTATTATAACCCAATGCTCCAAATGCATAAATTGAAAACACACTATAAAACATCCTTCGCAGTGATTTTTTCATATACATTGTTGAAAACATTTTCATTGACACTTGTTGTCTAGATATTTATGCTATTCTAAATATTTCACGTTTTAATTTTAAGTATTTTGACATTGAATCACTGTTTGTCAATTTTCAATGCTCTTTATTTTTCATTAAATAAGAACAATGGTGCCTGAAACACCAGTGTTTGTTGATGAATATATAGGCGAGTGTACAAATTCGCTTTTTTATAAACGTGAATGTTTTGAATTGTAAAAAATGCAGAGTGTCAGTCTTACAAGTCATCCACAGAATGAAAATGAAGAAAATGAAAAAATGGTCTTAAGGACCCAGGTACATTTTTATATATATATAAATCAAATATAAATTACACACCCGGTTCGAGTTGCAATCTCTCTTGTACAATATGTAATATTTCGTTAATGTAGGTGTTAAATAATACGAACAAAATAAATAAAAAAATAAAAAGTATGAGCAACTCGACGACAGTCGTGAGATTTCTGTATAAAGGCGAAAAGAAAAAAGAACAAAATGAAAATGAAACTAAAAATGAATAATGAAATGATGGAAAAAAATAAATAAATAAATAAAAGGTGGAAAACTAATCGATGGAAATAAAACAGAGGAAAGAAACGAAAAAGAGAATTTATCGCAAGATTTCTTTGTAAGATATTGTATATAACGATTTAATAATGAAATTGACAAATTTTTAGGGTACTCTTTTTCCCCCCTCTCATTTTCCTCTTACGATTCATTTATTATTCAAACAAATTCTTTTTTTTTTTTTCATGCGCCCCGATTCATTAATTGTGTAAACAAATAAATAAAAAAATCACTGCGACGGGTTGTATAAATTTGAATTAATAAAATTGAAATCGCTATGATTGATCGGTTGACATTCCATTTAAACACATTTCGCAATGAATAAATAGCAATGAACTGAAAGAAAAAAAAAACTAATAAACAAACGAGAATAAGAAAATAACATCAACAACACAACACTGACGAATTATATAAATACGATATGAACATAATTGTGTAATTATACTTAAGGAATTACGATAGTTCCTTCATCTCTGTAAATCGCCCGTCATCTGTAAATTAATGACAAAGCAATGCATCATTTATAATAAAAATAAATACAAATAGTAATAAACATTATCATTATCACTCGTCGTCGGAGTTGATAATGAAAAAAAAAAAAAAAAAAAATCACACACCATAACACAACAACTATTATAATGAAAATTATTACAAAAAATAATAATCAAATTGCAAAAATTTTCTTTCATGTCGTATCACCTAAGGAATACATTTATATCTTTTATTGTTATAATATAATTTTTTTTATCTTAATCGCAATTACAATTGTCTTACAAATTAATTAATTTTTTTTTCTTAGTATTATAAATATGATTTTGATTTGATATTTCTTCTTATTAATTATTCATTAATACTTAATGACTTGTAATACTAGCGCATATTATATATATGCATTATACATATATATATTCAATCGTGAGCGAATTCCGCGATATAATACTTTATAAATATTATGTAGAATCTTTGACATCGACCCAATAACATTCTCTAATACCTCAATAATTCCCTTTCTCAACAATTCTCCCTGTCCCCTCTCACTCAACTTTTCTCTTCACTTTAATGTCTAGGATCAACATTGGGTAGTAACTTTAATACTATTAAACAATTTATCTACTTAAACTCCGTCTTGAAACAACAAACAAAAAGAAAAGGAAATTCTTAAATTACTTTTTCATTATAAATAGTGTAAATTTTTTATATAGCGCAAAAAAAAAATACAGAATAATTATTGACCGCTATATTTATTGAAAGGAATGGGAAATACAATAGCGGCCGGTTATGTAAAAAAAAAAGTGAAAAAAAGAAAAGAAAATGAAAAGAAAAAAAAAGAACGTTATTGAGTAACTAATTTAGTGTTTCGGTTATTATTATTATTATTTTTTTTTTTATTTCAATGTTCATTATTTTTCATGCTTCATTCCGTCTGATTAATAATTTTATATTGGCATTTGCGTGTTTTACAATCATTTTATTATTCACGAAATTTAATTATCACTTTAGCCAACTATCGCCTGCATTTCACCGTGAAATACTGTTGTTATTTATTTGTGATTAACATCGAAATGATTATTATCTTATATTTTTTTTTATTTGGAACGATAATAATTAATGGATGCAGCATGCATCAATGATTTTTATTATGTGAAAGTTGACCAAAAAAAAAAACGAACATCAAACTCATTCTTATTTTTAATGTCTACACCAAATAATTATTTACCAATTGTCAATTTTTATTTTCAATGATAGTTGATATTTCACATCAAAACGAAAAATATTGAAGAATAATTTTTTAAAATGTGTTTTCAAAAATATTTCTAATATAAACTTCCATTCAATTGTTTTCAATTTCAATTATAAACATAATCATACATTGGTTTTAAATATTAATCGCGAATATCGTGACTATCAACAAAAATGAATATAAACAATTAGTTTAAATTATTATTTCAATATATTAAGAATGAGTTTTGCGTGTCTAAATAAAAATAAAGAAAACAGAAAAAAAAAAGGGCAGGTGCCATCCCAATTAAGAGAATATCGCTGTAAATAAATCATTAATCACGAGAGCATAGACGAGAAAAAAAATTTCTTTGTACATTTTTTTTATTATATAAATTAAAATAACACAATGACTAATCCTTCTTTTCTTTTTTTTTTTCTTTTTTTTATATGCAATTGAACAATATCAAATATGTAAAATGGACGAAGGACCGAGGGTGTTTCGCAACATTTCTATATAGAAACACAATAAACGTGCCAACTTATTTGAAAAAAAAAATGAACGAAAACAATCGGACACAAATTTACTTTAAATTCTCCTTCTATAATAATAATAATTATTATTATTTTTTTTTTCTTCCATGTTTAAAGCATCGTCCATATCCTTCAACATCCTCCACATTCCTCCTTGCTATATAACATTTCTCTCTGTCACACACTATCCTGGGAGATGCTTCGAGGATTCTTACGTGCGATATGAAATACTTGAAAAAAAAAAAAATGAAAACAAGAATTGTTTACATAACCCTATAAATATTGCGTATATAAATAAATAAGTAAACAAGAAAAAATTAAAAAAATATATATATATCTGTATATGCATACCTAAAACATTATAAAAAAAAAATACCGGTCGATATAACACATGTAATAAGTAATATTTAAATATTGTAATAATTGTATATGATTTTATTACTACTATTACTACTACTACTACTACTACTACTACAACTACAACTTTATTATTATTATTACTACAACTTCTACTCCTACAACTATTACTACACTACTACTACTACTACTATGACTACTACTATTACACGCTAATTGTATTATATATATGAAAGATCTGCGACCTCCCACTTTTAGTACATATTGTTATATACACAAGATGAAAAAAACTTCAATTAATCACAATATATGAAGCTAAGTAATGTTTTTGAAAGAAAAAATACATTTTACATTATTATTATTATTATTATTATTATTATTATTATTATTATTTTTTGTAACATTGTGTACACACAAATGACCGTAAAACTGACCATTTCAACAATGATTGTGGAAGACAAATCGAAAATAGTTGGTATGAAATACGTGAGATAAAAAAAAAATAACAGATGTACGACATATTTTTATTTTGACTTTTAAAAATTAACATTTTTTATCACTGAATATCTCATTTTTGGGAATAGTGCGCCCTGATGTTAAGACTGATGTACAGTAGCGCGCTATTCTCTATCTCTCATTCTCCACTCACTTCCCACCACATACAATTTACGATGAAAAGAAAAGAAGAAAATAATTGTTTTCTTCCATTTTCTTTTGATAGTAGCAGCGTGTATATAATCATAATTGTTTTTTTTTTTTTTTTTTATTGCCAATACTGTGCGAGAAGAGAGTATTGTGTTGAGTCGTGATACACACGGACGTAATTTTTCCTAAATAATACTTGTACGTTTTGGGAACAGAAAGATAAAACTAATTCATATGTAATTTACCAAGGGAATATTGTTGATAAAACAATTTTTAATTAATCTGTGTGTATATGCGTGTGTGTGTGTGTGCGTGTGTGAACGGCCAGACACAATTCGACGATTTGATATGTGCATTCATTATGAAAATGGAAACAGTAACACGCAAGGAAAAGAAAAAAAAAATTTAATAAGCATTGTATTCCAAGATAGATGATAAATACTTATTAGATAAGTGGGAATGGTGAAGCATACAGATAAAAAAAAAAGAAGAAAACAGATTGCATACTTTGTATATTAGTGTATAGAATGTAGAAAAAAAAAATATGAAACAAAAAACTGAATAACGCGACGAAATAGCCACATTAAAAAAAAAAAAGGATCCATTTTCGACGATGTTTTTTTATAACAGACAGAAAAGTGCGATTAGATTGTAACATTTGAAAAAAAAAAGAAAAAAAACAAACAAATCATTCATGAGCAGTTTATAAAATGCACTAGATAAAAAAAAACATGAAAAAATAACTACTGATCCTTTTATCTCTTTATCATGCTCTCTTTCTCTCATTCACTATCCTCATGTGAAATTCCATGCAACATATATTCACACAAACATTATAAAACACATAACAAACATATAAGCAAAAGAAGAAAAATGTTGTTGGTTCAACTTGTTAATTACTCGCCGTGTTTCATTTTCAATTTATTTAATTTTTTTTTTATTCTTCAATTTTTATTATCGAAAGCGTCGTTTAAAACTTGACGAAAAAAATCATTTGAAATTCGTGAATTCTTATTATATTTAATTTGAATACCATCTAAATTGAATTACTTTGCAATTGAACGTTGTTTATTTGTTTATATTGAGTCGGCATAATTAAATTGTTGAGGAGAAAATACAAAATGAAGAAGAATAAACACTTGAGGATGAAACCATAAAATTTTTCTCACCATTGATAAAACAGATACAATACACACTCAGATTGTTATTAAAATGGAAAAATAATTAAATGATTCAGGTGATTATCATATTTATAATTAGATTTGTCGTTTCGTAGGTGCTCCATTAAACGGAGTTACTTGAATAATTACTTGACATAAATGCGTTATACGTTAAAAATGATAATCAATCAATAAATTGATCGATATATTTCAGTATATAGTTTACGGAGAAAACAATTTGGAATAAAACAATAATGCTGTTTATTCGTAATGGCGTATTATTAAACGGAATAATTACGTTCTATACGAGAATATTGAGTAATCGTTACAGTAATTAAAATGGTATTTGCTTTTATTGCTTGATGATATTGTCACACACAAAACTCTTTTTATCACTTTCGCTACATTACACTGTTTATATTTATGTTTGTTTTTTTTATATACAATCAACATTTTTTCTTTCTCGGTAGATATTATTAATTTATCATTTGCACGAGGTTAATTAATTCAATTCAATTTGCATTACGATAAATGTGTGCTGCGTTATGTTTTTTACATTATCGAACGTGGTATTATTATATTGTGCGAACTTTTTGCATAAATCAGTAGAGTGTTTTTATGCAAAATGATAATGAAATGTGTGAAATGCCGACGAGAAAATGTTGAGAAAAAATACTTTGCGCATTTAATGGCTCAAGAGCGCAAAATATTTCAACGCAGTATGTTATTGAATCGTATGCAATTGTTTTTGATATCAAATGCATTTTTCACTCATTAAATAGGCGAAAAAAAAAAAAGAAAAATAAATAAATAAATAAGAAAAAACCATACACAATCGAAAACACAGATAAATACACATTTCAAAAGAGAATAAAAAAAAAAAAGGTAATAAATTAACGGTAATCTAAATGTAACATATATATGATGGCTGTACAAATGTAACATTTTTTTCCATTATGTACGAAGATTATAGAAGAAAAGATGATAAAACATTAAACGAGATTTGACGAAACGTTAATTGAATAAAAAAAATTTGTTAGTGCGTTTTACGATCGACGGTTTTATTGGATTTAAAAAAAAAATGAGAAGATGGAATTTATGGAGAATATGAAAATGGGTGAAGCAAAACATTGACACAAAATCCATCGATCGAACCACCCACGAGTGATTAAAACCAATAAACTACTATTACTTTATATAATTATAATTAAAATACCAATTTCTGTAACAACATTATGATATAAAACCATACATTGAATGGCATATTACATCTCACACTTTTTCACCATGTCTTTTTCCCTTATCCTCTGGGCATCCTGTATTCACATTACAAAATAGAAACAAACGTGTCAATATATTGTGCATGAATAATAATGTATATAAAAATGATGAGAAGTAAAAAAAGAGAAAAGAAAAAAAGAAGAATTTAAGCATCAACTCTCAAAAAATGACACATTGTAAATATTATTTCTATTCATCATCGTATTTTTTTTTTTTGTTTTATTCTCACTTATTTGTACAAATGGTGCGCTGATAAAGCAGCGGACAATAATAATTAAAATTGAAAATGCATTAAGAAATTAATTTTGTATAACGAGCATATTTATTGATGCGAAAAAAAAATTCTATCACTCGCTGTCATCCTTTGAACGTTCACGATCTGAGCGACGTGATTTCTTCTTTCGTCTGCTTGGACTGCGTGATCGTGATTTGTGTCGTCGTGATCGCGATCTCGATCGATGTCTATGTCTGAAATCACAAAAAAAAAGTCTATTACAAATACATGTTACATTTTCTACAATTCTCTTTGCAATTAATTCAAATAAATCAATATAACACCTCTCTTTGTGGCGATATTGTGAACGCGATCGATCGCGTTCCTTCTCATCCTCTCTGGACACTGAATCTCGATCTCTGTCACGTTCTCTTACAGCCGATTCCTTATCACGTTCACCACGCTCGCGCTCTCTTTCACGCCCCATCGACTCAACGTCATGCTCCGCACGATCATTTCTCTCCCTAATTTCTTTTGGATCCCTTACGGGTGGAATTAATGGTGGAATCGAAATTGGTGGCACCATTGTTGGAATAGTCTTTGGTCCCATGTTTTTTTCCTCTTCAGTTTCGGTCATTGGAATAGCTAAATTTGTCGGCTGCCACGTCTAAAAAACAAAAATTCAATCATCCAATTAATATGAAATTATGAAACGCTTCTATATATGAAAATACCATATTAAAAATAATAATACAAACGTCTCAATATAAACTTGATATGAATGTTTATGTTCTATGATATTTATAATAGACAATATGATAATAGAGAATAAACTAAATGAATTTACCGGATCATTTCCCCATTGACTGTCTTGTGTCGGTTCATAACTTTGATAATATGGATCTGGCTCAGGCATATAAAATGGCGCTGGCTCAGGATAACCTGGTGGTGGCATATCAAATGCTGGTGGTATACCAGGACCTGGTGGCGGCACACTCATATCAGGGAATCCTGGTTTTCTCGAGTATTCTCTTCGATCCGCAGTCATTACTTGTATTACATTCTCTTTGGGCGGTGATTTATCGAGATTTCGCCGTGATGCCAAACCCGAACTTCCAATTACATCAATAGTACCGGCCATTTTTCTACCTGGTGGTGGCCCAGCTCTTTTTGGCCCCATTATTCCAGAGTATTTACTATTATCATTGGTGATAGCAACTTGTGGGATTCGTGTATTGCCACTAGTTCCACCACCGCCGCCGCCACCACCACCACCACCACCGCCGCCGCCACCAGCATTCAATACCAATCCCACACCTGATTCACTTCTCATGCGTTTTTGTCGTTCGCAATACGCGCGCCATGTTTCTTCATTAAAGCCATAATTAAAATAATCGGTTATATCAGCGCCAGGTTGACGCCACGGTTTGTCCTCCAATTGATCGAGATTGAATTCATGTGCGGGCATACCATTTATCACACCAATTGTCTCAAACTCATCAATACTGAATTTACCGGGTTGTTTAATTAATTTATCCGGTACACCCGATGCATTTGTCAATAATCCACCGCGTTTTATATTCAAACTGTTGTACGCTGGTGTTGATTTAATATCACCAATTACCACATGAACATCGTCATCGGAATCGGAATCACTTGGTGCATCCGCATCATCCTGGTTTGTTGATTCTTTTGTACCATTTTCACTAGCTTTCGGCGACACAGTAACGTTCAATGGTTTTGACGTTGGTTCATCTGTCGTTGCTGGTTGATCCGTTCCCTAAATTTATAATTGTTAGCAGCATTAACAAAAGTTTTATTTAATATAATATAATATCAGGTATTAATTGTGTATACTCCATTAGTTTATTTATATATACATATACCGCTTATGATATTTGAAATGAATAAGGTTATGTTTACGACTCACTGCAGGGGGTCCATCCGTGATATTTTCGGTGCTATTGTTTTCATTATTGCCTGATTCATCTTGAGAAACATTAGCCGCGATATTTTTATCATTCTGTGCTGATTCGTCACCACCAACACTATCTTTTCCATCAACAGAATCGCCATACAACCATTGATCCTCATTTTCGTCCGCCATTTTTATACTTTCCCTACTTTTTGTAGTCGTTTCAGCTCAGAGACGACTTCGGGTGTATTCGGCTTTTTTCCCCCATTCTCAAGTATATATAATTCGTACTCTCTCTCTGTCTCTCAGTCTTATGAATTATCCCGTACGCGTGTGTAAATGTACAATAAAAGGCGCGGTGAAAATAGATACATTTATTGGTGTGTCATAAATATGTAAATAGAATGTAAATAATGTATTTAAACTGTACCGTTGCTACCACATTTATGTATAAATTATGTTTTGTATATGTTTGTGTATTTAAATTCTTTTATTTCATAAATTACAAACAACAATATAATTTTTTGAAAAACATTTTTTGATTGGACGACAGAAGCGCTCTCTACTGACAGACGGGTGAAAATCGAACTGTTCCACAGTTTTTATTTCTTCCTATTTTGAGTTCCTGTGTGTGCTTGACAAATTAACCAATAAATTATAAACTGGCTTCGGCGAGGAAAAAAAAACCTGCAATTTACGCATGCACTTGTGTAATACAGTGTTTTTTTAATAATTACATTTAAAATTTGTTTTGTTGAGTAATAAATAAATGTAAGATTATTCTTTAAACGAGTCTCATTATTTACTTGAAAAATTGTGTGTATTTTAAGTTTGTTAGTTTTGGTATATGTTTGAACGCGTGCTCTTGCCATTTGACATACACAGAGACGTACGAATAATCTTTTCTTCAATGAAATGGGATCCAAAATAAATGCAGGAATGAAATGGTCATTAAATGAATTGAAACAATTGGCCAATGATGAAAATTCATGTGTCCACTTTGAAAGAACAAAAAGACACATTGCTATACATCCATTTCAATTGAATGATCTCAACAAAGCTCTTCATGAAACACTCCGCTCATTAATAAACTTTTACGATTCCGAGTATGTATTATTGTCTAATAAACTATTATTGTAGTGGTCCAATAGTTAATATATCTTTTTGCATATTTATTCTCGTTTATATTTGAAAAAGATTGCAATGGAATTTTTTGAGGTTAACTATAAGTAAAAGGGAACTGCTGTCAAATCGAAATAATTTTTCATCATAGCTAACTAATAATTTATTGATGAATTTGTGTTTTTAGGCTCAAAGGACTTCTTTTAGCGTATAGAAATCCAAAATTATTGAGCTCATTGGGATCAATATTATATGACTCGCATTTTATACATATCGACATTGAAGCTGATTTCTACATTTTTAAACCTGAGATTGGTTGTGTTCTCAATGGTACGCAGAAACATACAATATCAATATTGAATATTTATAGCATTATGTATCAGATATTAGGTGTGAAAATAGTTTATACGTATATTTAATTGCAGGTATTATAAATAAACAAGCGACTAATCATATTGGAGTTTTGGTACACAAAGCATTCAATGTTTCAATTCCAATAAACGAAGATGATATTGCATGGCAAAATGATGAATTAAATGTAGGTGGAAAAATGGAATTTACTATCACACATGTTGATTTCAAAGGAAAATTGCCATTCATCAGAGGAAAATTATTATCTGAGTAATTATTAATTTATTATGTTTTATATCTTCCTGATATATTTACTTGAAATTAATTGTGAAAGTAATATTATTTCTTTGATTTCATCAATTGTGTGTTTTTATAGTTCAACTGAAAAGGCCGATGAAGATTTCGAGATTGATTTTAGTCCGGTAAAAAGTAGCAGTCAAATTGTGAATAGTAAAGACTCAGAGCATCGAATTGATCCGAAAAATAAAAAAGGCACTGCATCAAAGTCAATCAATTTCCTCACTTCAGTGTTGAATCAAAGCAGTGATTCGAGCTCTGATGAAGAGATTATAATTAAAAAGAAAAAATCGCCGAAAGATAAATGTAAAACTTCGAAAGAAATTTTAAAAGACAGTAAAAAGAAGAATATAACTGGTGCGGTTGAGCGTAAAGACGATGTTGCAATTATATCAAAAGCAAAATATTCTGACAATAATGACAGTACAAGTGAAGAAGAAATTAGCACACAAAGTGATAAAAAGAAATTGAAAAGCCCTAAAATAGTTGCAAATTCTCAGAGTGATGGAGATGATGAAGTTGATGTGAGTGTGAAGAAGCGAAAGAAATTGCGAAATAATGAATCACCGAGTGATGAAATATTACCAATACCGGTCGCAATTATCGATAAGAAACCGCGAATAATTCATGATCGAGTGCTCAATGGAAATGAACGGAATATTAAGATTGAAAGGACATCTGTGAAGACACCAAAACGAAGAAGTATATTTGCTCATGACATTTCGGACAGTGACGATGATATGGACAATGAACAAAACTATCAAACACCGACAACTGCGTCTGAAATATGTGAAAATAATGAAAATAATCGGGAGAAGAAAGTAAAAAAAGCATACAGTAATGGACTGAAAAGTGATTTTCCTGTGGAAACAAATGATGATAGTGAAGAAGAAAAAAATGAAAAGAAATCAACGATATTTATTAAAAAGAAATCAAGTAAATCAAAAAAGAAGAAAATGGATCTGTCAGACGATGATATGGATAATAAAAAGTGTATAAAAAATAGCATTTTCAATGCCTCAACACCAGATAAAATTGCCAAGTCACAAGACGATTCGCCAAAGTCTAAAGTCACTGCAGAGTCGGTGAAAAGTAATGCAGATTCAAAATCTAATGGTCAAGACGATGAGAGCAATGATAGCACTAGCACCTCCGATTTTGATCACGAGCGAAGAAGTGAGAAACGACTCAAGAAAAAATTAAAGAAATTGGCATTAGAAAATGCCGCAGATCACGGTGACATTGATAGTTCAATGCCGCCACCGTTGCGACCATTGACAAAAATTGAAAAGGAATGCTCAACAAATTCGCCAAAAAAATCGCGCAAGAAGCATGAAAAAAGTATTGAGAGTGG
This sequence comes from Galerucella tenella, assembly GCA_910591685.1. NCBI lineage: Eukaryota > Metazoa > Arthropoda > Insecta > Coleoptera > Chrysomelidae > Galerucella > Galerucella tenella. Next base: position 25,697 of record CAJUYH010002507.1, read on the forward strand.
AGACGATTCGAGCGATTCAATGTCACCAAAAAAGACAAAAATAAAAATGCACGAAGCAATTTTATTTGGCAATGTGAAAATTAAACGTGAACCGGACGCGTCTGATGTTGAAACATTGTCGAGCACTAAAGTTGAACGCAAACACAAAAGTAATATAGTAAATGATAGTGATACATTGACGAAAGTGATGGTGAAACCGGAGCCCATTAGCATTAAAATTGAAGAAAAAAATAAAGTTGTAAAGATAAAACGTAAACATAAGGAGAGCAGGAAAGATGATTTGTCGGTTAAATGTGAATCGGACGGCTCAGAATCCGAGCGATCGTTCTCTGTTCCGAAGAAAAAAATAAAAACAATGTTCAGTGAATAATGTAAAAGTGTGAGCAATCCAATAGCAATAACAAATTTGTAGGTACATACCTACATGTGTGGATACAATTTATTGCGTACAACAAACTCGCAACGTGTATTCAATGTAAATATACATTTATACATATTCGTGTATATGTGTACAAATACTTCATTAACACTGCAAATTGATCTATTTTATACAAATGTATAGACACAATCTATTTTCTTTCATTTTAATCCTCGTTTAGCATGAAGAAAAAAAACAAAATAGATAGCTACAAGAAGTTATATATTTGTATTACATTTCATTACTTTACTATTATATTAATCTCATAAAATTATTAAATAAATAAACATAAAAACATATAATAAAAATATATGAATATGTATACATAAATGAAATGATTTATGGGCTCTGGCAAATATTGTTCAACGATAAAGTGAGAGTCGACGAAGTGGAAGCAACATTGAAGATAATTTCGTGTTTATCAGCTGCTTTTGAAATTTGGAATTCGAATTATTTTTTACATTGTATGAGGCGTAACGACAAATTTGTAAAAAGTAATTTGCTATTAGCTGGAAATGATGGTTTGCGTGTGCATGCAATTGTTATTGTCGTAATCTTTTTCCTCTATGAATTTTTTCATTTCAATAAGTCTCCGATGAAGATTTGTCAAGCACATTAAGCGATTGCGTCACGATAATACAGTCAAGTATTTATTATTTTATTGTCTTTTTCTTCATATCAATATGAACCTGGATACCAAACCAATTCATTCATAGATTCTACTTTCTAATGTTTGAGAGAATGTAAATATGTTCTTTTGAAAATATGTATGATTGTCGAATTTACTATGAAATTCACAAAATTTCAGATCACACCTCGAGTTCGTTTGAAGATTATTTTCTCATTGGCGGAATATAATATTCGTTTGAATTTTCACATTACGCATGGGAATCCTGTCTCACGCCAACAATTTTGAATATTCCAATGGCACACAGATAGCGCCACAACTGAAATGTCTCCATTATTAATTTTGAATTAAGAAATCCATCAGCAGTAGAGTAAAAAATCATTGTGTTGTGACAATATTGAATAGATATATTTGGATAATGATTGAAAAGCAAATATACAAATGTGCGTGAATAATAGTCCTATTGACAAATTGAAGATATTTCAAAGTAAAATTGTGACATTATGTTTAATCAATATTGTATAACAAAATAATTCAATATACAGGGCACAAAGGCCAAGGCCAAAATATCTTATATTATTTTGTATGCTGGTGTGTCAGGGACTGTATACATAGCATCTACATTTTATATGTGTGATGCTGATATGCTGAATGATTTTGTACACAACTCACAGATTCACATTGTGTTTTGTTTATTCAAGTTAAATTAAAAAAGCATAATTTAATGTATTTTTTGTGATGTACAGTAAATATTTGGCGAGAATATAAAAATGAATAAATAATATACTATGCCAAGAGATGAAATTTCTTCATCACCATTGTCATTAGTCATTACATTGTTGACTTCCAGAAGTTCACAAAACCGATTGGTAAATATATAATTTTTTTTATTCATATACAATCATAATTTTGTGATTCTATTTAATAATTGAACTCATCGAATAAACATTGAATATTATTTCAATATTTATTATTATTAATGACATAAAATTTAAAAAGAAATCTGACCATGTTGGTCACAGTTATTCATCAATATTATTATTATATCGGCGAGTTATAGTTTATACGTGGATATATACTTCATACATGTGTCATTGGCACGAATAATATGTATACGGATATGAGTAATTGTACATTATATATGCGCATATGTATTTTACATTTTATATAACACGTAATGTACACTTAAAATGAGAATTATCATTCACTTAAATTTATCCACGTCATTTAATGATTAATAATGAAATTGAAAAATTCATAATATGTACAATGACTAAGAGAAAACTCAATATATTATGTATATATTATATTTTATATATATATATATATAGATATGTAACGTATTATTGAATAAAATTGAAACATGTTTAAATATCTTCACCATTAATTCAAAATTCAGCAAATTTTCCAATAATATTTCATTGTATCGATCGTATCGAACTCGGTTAATTGCAAATACAATACGATATATTCGATCAATTTGTCACTATTTTTTTCACACTTTGTTTATGGTGATTGAATTATGTAAATATATGTCGATGCAGATGTGTTTGAGTATAGAATTCTTCATTTAATTATCAAATTTTATTCATTTTCATGTATATGTATGAACAGTATTTTGATTATTTTTCAGTTTTTTAAACAATAATGTGGATAAATTAATTATTGAGGATGATATTTCGTTAGTAATATACGTAAGAATATTTATTTTCTATGATGTGTTGCTATACATGGAGAAACTGAGAACATATAAATATATATATATATATATATATATAAGCAACTACACAGTAATAATTAATAATATTATCGATCCAAGGTGTGTGCGGAAAAGCTGATGGACTGACCTGTACATAGCTATGCTATACTACGCTATATGGTATATACATAGACTGCAACTTACTTTCTTCTCAAACACACACTTCTCTCTCTCTTTGTGGCTTGTTTTTTTATTCTTTACAGCGAGTCTGCAATTTTTTTTAATGTTTGAAAAATGATTTGTCAACTTTTCTACCAGTCATATCATCACTCACAATTCACATTAACAGCAATACAATATTTTTTTCTCTCTCTATATTTACTCTTGTGAGTCGTTGCATGATGTTAATAGATAAAATAAGCGATTTCTCTTTTTATCACATTTTATTTATTTATTTATTTTTTTTCATCAATTTTTTTTTAATTAAACCGTGTTTAAATATTAATATGTCAAATAATCTTACGATCTCCTGTATATTTAATTTTAGTCATTCTTTACCTATAAATATTTATATATATATTATATGTTATATATGTTCATGAAATAAATATTATATAGGTATAATATTTATATGGTACACTATCATGTACGCATCAATGTATTCTGACGTTTTATCTTTATCTGTATATGATTTGTCGTAGAGAAATGAGATAAAGAAAAAGTCAAGCCAAACCCGATTACAAAAATAATCATTATCAGTATCGCGTTGTTCATGTACGTCGTTATATACACGAATAATTCAGTATATTAATATCATTTACCCTTTTTTATTCATTTATAATATACTTAATTGCGCTGTAAGTTGTAAATTTTTTTTTTTTTTTTTTTTTTTCCATTCAATTCTCTTGTTATTTTTATGTCATTTCCGGCGGTTCATTTAAATTTCATTCTTTTATTCTGCGTCGAGTAAAACGAAATCCGGCCCACGTATGTATATAATATATATTTAAACATATTCACATACATCCACTCACACAAACATTCTACACTCCTCCAGTTGTACTAAACTTGCATACTAAAGTACTCAGATTCAGTGGTAGACATTTATTGAGAGAGAAAGTTGTGTGTGCTACTATAAAATAGTTTTCTTTTTTTTTTCATTCGCTCTATTTTGATACTTATCATAAAGCAAAGTTTAGATTTTATTTTTTTTTACAAGTTGATGTATTAATGTTTTGTTTTTATATTGTATATATGTACGCACGTCACTCGCAGATCTTATGTATTACTCATTGGCTATACGTCGTAATAGGCATCATATTATTGCAGTGACGTGTATTACATATAAATATATATATATATATATATATATATATATATAGGTATTCGTTTTCACAGTTCAATATTTATTGGCGTTCGATCGAACCATTGCGCTCGACAGGAACAATACGATAAAACTACCAGCGATTGTATAAAAAAAAAATTTATGTATATATATATCTATATTATTATATCGATGTAGTGGTCACGACTATTTTTGTGTCACGGGCGTGTCACTGTTATATATTTTTATATCTATTTTAGGATGGACTCGATTGTCATCTACGACCCTGGATTTCTTTTGGATGCAATTCCACTATTTTTTATGATTAAAAACATTTTAATTTATTTTATTTATTTTTTCACAAGTGGATTTGACTCAAGTTCTTTCTTCTTTCAAATTCTCTCACGATTCAAACTGTGAAGAAATATACATTCAAAAATATCATGGTCTATTTGTGCAATTTATTTCTCACACAAACCAACAAATTTACATCTTCATGCAAATACATTTTTTATATTCACAAACTTTGTTAAAAAAAATTGCAAAGTTGGCATTTATATTTGTCAATTTGACATTCGAAAGAAACAGTATATGTATTCATATATATATATATATTTTTTTTTTATTGTATCAACTTATTGATGAGTTGAACATTTATTTGTCCATTAATATTTCCATAATAATTTTAACACTCCTTCAATTATTATTGTTACTATTAACTGAAGAAAAATATAGAAATAAAGGGGGAAATATTTTTTTTCATATTTTTTTTTACACTTTTGTTGTAGAAGTCGTGAATTTTTCTTGACCTGTCAATATAGTGTGAGAGGATTTGTCGTTGGAAGCCCCGTCGACGTTGATATCGAGCGACTCACACACTACACCACTTATATACTTATAGATACGTATAAAAACCAGGGCTTCCGGATTATTACCTATCTTATTATACATTTGTTACACGTATAAATTAATAACATCATTGTATTAACGTGTCCTAAATCAAAACAAATAAAAAAATAAAAATAAGAAATAGAGTAAATAGTATTCATACATATTTATACACTAATTAACTATACAAACTGCAGTTTCATAATTATTTAATAGCAATGATATTAATTTAATATAGTAATTATTCTTCAATATATTAATAACACTCTCAATATCATTGATAAATATATTCATTGAATTTATAAATGAAATCCTATTCATTAAACAGAATGAATAAATATAAAAGTGAAAATTTAAAGTTCATAGCACTGAATATTGCGCGCCATTGTTCATGTGCGCGCGCATGTTTGCGCGTTTGGAGAGTAGTGCAATAAACCTGGCTGTTAGCGAATCAGACGGCGATAGTTCGTTGAGCAGAGAATCCCTCTGCCAAAAGAGAGGAGTAGAAGATTTTAATAGGAAGAAGTGCAAGTACAAAAGGTAGGGCGACAGAGAGAGAGAGCATATGTGTATGTGTGTGATAGACAGAAAGAGAATAAAAAACAAAAAGAAATAGAAAAAGAAAAATATTAGAGAACGGACGTCTCGCAAAACGGTGTCAAAGTGCGCAAGTGAAAAAACGACGTGGCGTAAACAAACGAAAAAAATATAGGAATACACGAGGTCACCGCTGCCACTGTTCCATTGACAAAATTCCATTTGATTATAAAGAAATAATATTAATAATATTTGTTTCAATCTGTATTTGTGTGATATCATCAAATTACGCGGTACGACATTTTATATTTTCATTGTGTAATTTATCATTTCATTCATCAATTTATTGTTTTTCATATGGCATTTCATTTCTTCCAATTGTTATTCAATTGAACAGTGTGGAATAAATTTTTATTGCTATTGTGGTTTTCATATATTGGTTTAGCAGTGATGATGATGATGATGATGGTGATGATGATGGAAACAGCTGATGTGAATATGGCGCGCATGTATGACAGTTGATGTTGAGGTTAAGAGTGTGGCGCGTAAGAATTTTTTATTTTTTTTTTTTTTTTTACACTTTATCTACAACACAAGAATCACATCAGTGCCCTAGATTTGATATTTTGCTGCTTTCAATTCACTATTCATTATTTGATGAATGATAGTTGATACATCTCGCGTTTTTTATCCTTGTTTTTTTTTTTTACTTTTTCTTACTGTTATACTCCAATATCGATGTTCCATTAATGATTATTCTCTTGGTTTGATTCCACTTGTACAGCTGAATGAGGCTGATGGAACCCCTGGGTATTGCCCCTGAAGTTGTCGAGTTGAAGACATTGACAAAATGGGCAGAAGTGCCAATACAACATCATTATACGGATTATTCAAATTCATTGGGAGAAGCAAATCATTATACGGAATGTCCTTTTCCGTATCAACCCTCCATCAATCGAAAGATTGCATTATGGTAAATATAAACAAATATAAATATATATATATATATATATATCTATTTAATTAATTGCATTTGAAAAAAGATATAAGTTGATAATTTATTTTATATTTATTTTGTATTTATATATTTGTTCAATTAAATTTGGCAATTAGGACTGGAGATATATCGGTGCTACAAGTAGACGCAGTGGTAAATTCTACAAACGAAACTATGGATGACAATAGTCCTACGTGCCAAAGAATATTTACACGTGCTGGTCCAGAATTAATTGCCGAAATTGACGATGAAATCAAAGGTTATTGATAAAATTTGTATCACTTATTGTCAATATCAGAAAGTATGTATTAGACATGCAATGAATTTTATTGTTGGCTCCTTTTCTCCATTCTCATTTGGGCCAATAATAATAGTAAAGTTGGTGCCCCAAATTTCACACTTATTTATGGTTAATTAACTAATATTTGAATGGGCGTAAAAAATCCCAATGTATAGACAATTTATTAATTTTTATCAATAATGTAATTATAATACATATTTTGATTTTACATTTAATAGAGTGCAGAACTGGTGAAGTAAGAGTGAGTCAAGCACACAATTTGCCCGCACGTTATATTGTACACACTGTTGGGCCAATTTACAATGTTAAATATCAAACAGCAGCACAAAGTACATTACATTGTTGTTACAGGTATACTTTCGCAATTATTGTTTGTAATTTAATAGTTATTGTACTTATAATTCAATGGATTTAATTGATTTTTCAACAGAAATGTTTTACAAAAAGCACGTGAATTAGGATTGCGTTCAGTTGCATTGCCTGTAATTAATTCAGTGCGTCGGAATTATCCGCCGGACGCTGGTGCTCATATTGCTTTACGTACTGTCAGACGCTTTTTGGAACAGTACATTGACCGAATATCATGTGTTGTATTTGTTTTGGAACCATGTGATTTTGGTATTTATCAAGTTCTTCTACCGCTCTATTTCCCAAGGAGTTTGGAGGAACAGGAAAACGCATGTTGGCAATTGCCAAGTGATATTGGTGGTGCTGATGGTGAACCATTGTTACCAGATCGACAAATTCGCATTATAGATAATCCACAGCATGCTTTACACGGTAATTATAGTTTATACAGTTTATTATAAACCGTTTATTTGATGGCGGAGATATATCCATTTACATTTTTATTTTTTTGTTTTTGTATCAATTTAACGAATTCAGGGGATGAAACAATTGAATTATCGAGTCAGCTTGATACATCATTGAGTCTTGGTGAACATGCATTTACTCAGATGCAAGGCGATTTGGATAGACAGAGACTTTTGGGTGAAAGACCACTTGCTGATCCACTTGCAGACATTATGCTCAAACAGATGCAACAAAAGGAGAGGTGAGAGATTAAGAGTTTTTCATTCGTTTATTTCCGGTGTTAAATTAATTTTTTCCCATCAATATGGGATGTTATTCGATTATTTTTATTTTATAGCACTGATATAATATCAAGTTATCTCGTCTTTAGTCTAAAAAATTAATTGTAGATGCCGCCATTGATGCATTTTGCATTTCATTGTCGGTATAAAAGAATTCGAAACGATTTTAAAAACCCCGACATACTGTCATATTATCCATGTATTTATGTAAGAACAAAAAATTTTTGCAATGATAGATATCAATTAACAATCATTGGAATTAAATTACAGAAAAATTTATAAAACCTGTTTTGCGATTTGTATTATTGCAGAGATATTTATTCAAATATAAATCTCACAAAGACGTTAATTTCACAGATATAAAAAATTATACAGGATTAATTTCCAATTTTTAATCTTTTCAATCAAATAATTGAATAACTGGCACAATGCCTGTTGCAATAGTCATTCTTTTTTTATTATATTCTAATTATAAAAATATGATATTGCGATGACGTAAACGATTGTGACTACGTTGATTGGTCTATTTTCACGCAAGCGCTATGAAATGTGTCTCATTGTGGCCTACCCATCTTTCTGCCGAAACGTTGAACGACATCGATAACTACGTCAACCGATAGTCGTGCCGTTTTCACGCTTTATCCAAAAGTTTGCAAGCCAAAAAGTTCACACGGGATCCACTCGTACGCTACGCGTCATTCACCATAGTAGTGCAAGTATAATAAACTTGTAGTGCATACGCGTCGCGCACATCAGTTACTCGCACTCCACCAACGAGTTCACACGTTTCATTGCATTTTGCAATTGAACATTTGACCAATTGTATTGTTTTTTTATTATAATTCTCGTGTGCTATAAAAAAAATCTTATCTGAAATTTTTCACAAATACTACAAGTGTATCTGTGTGTGTTTGTGTCCAAGTATTTTTATTAAATAAATTCTAAATCTATTTGTCGTACGCAAACGTTTTCGACTTTTTCAAGAGAAAAATAATAGTATTAATAACAATAATAATAATAATAATGGAGTAGAAAAAAAAATACAAAGCCACGTCATTATTCAACTAATACGATCGATTTTTCTGTGGATTACAAATTATTCGGTGGATTATATAGTAGTCAGTGGGATTATAAAATATACATACTCAATATCTACGACTGCGTATTTTCTTCATTACGCTGTATAAAAAAAAACTATTTGTATGTATAAATTCAAGTACTGTTAAAGCTGGTATACAATTGTATCGAGCACATTTGCGTATTTTTGTTGATACGTTGTGTGCGAAACGAAAGCAAATAAAGTAATATTGAAGCCGGAAATTATATATAAAAGCATGGTGATGATTGACATGACAGATGTGAGATTGGACGAGGATGATGATGAAGATCGGTGAGTAAGATAGCACGTAGTTACTCCACCATATCACAATAATATTAATTATTATTTCGATAAGAGTTATGCATTAATTAACCTATTGAAGATTGAAAGTACAATTGTATTTTTATTTATAACCATTAAATAAATATTATACAAGTTGTATATTGTTATTTTCAAGATGTGATTGTGTATGTATCATAAAAATTGAATTCATTTATTGTGAATGGATGATTGCAAATTATTTTCTGAAGGTCCGTTAACCTTGTTCATTGATTGATGCTAATTTTCTGAATATCACTATGGGCGAAACATGTATATGTGTATAGATATATACTTGGACTATAAAACACGAGCAGTAGAACAGTCGCCGCCGCCCATGTCTCGCAGCGTTGTGTACTTGACCCGAAAAATGCGAACGTCGTCGGCCTCTACATCATCCCTCTTCATTGTCATATACTATACGTTCAATAATGAATTAATACGTTCAACTTTCTTAAATATACATTTTAACTATACACTTTTATAGTCAATTCAATTAGTACAATCGTTTGAAAAACATCAGATCATTATTCATAATAGTAAATCGACTAAAAATTAAAATGAAAAAAATAATTATACACACGATAGTAGGAATTGTGAAAAATAAAAAGATTGACACTATAAATTTAATTATTTATATAATTGATGTATACAAAGAGTGTGCAGCAGCTGCGACTGTTGCTACCGACATATACATATAAATAATTGATAATTTTAGAACATAGTTGTGTTGGTTTGCAGGTACGAGAGACTTCTCAGACGTGCAAAAACGGAAGATTTAACAGAGGTATCTGGAATTGGATGTCTGTATCAAAGTGGAGTTGATCGTCAAGGCAGACCAGTTGTTGTATTCGTTGGTAAATGGTTCCCAGCCACCGAATTAAATTTAGACAAGGTAATTTGAATCCCGGAATGAATAATACTTTACACTGAATGGATGATAAAAATATTATGTATCATTTATAAATTTTGGACGTCAATATAATTGATATTCAAGTATCAACACGTGAATAGCATATATGTATATATGTAAGAACGGTAACACGTTGATGATAGATCGGGTTATAGGTCACGCAACATACAACGACAATACTTGCCACTACGTCAGGAGACAAATCGATATTCCTTGTGGTACAAAAATAGATGATGCAACAACCATTTCATATAATTCATTCAATTTTTTTCATTTATATACACATAAACTTATCCAAGAAAAGATATATATATTTATTGTTCTTATAATACAAACTATAATTTGAAATATTGTGTGTTTACAATTTTTCATTTAATTGCAACATGAACTTATAATGAATAATTCTACTCGATGATGCATCTCATTATGTTTTAATTACAACTTGTATAATACTTGTAATTTATTCACTCAATCCGTCATCGTCTTCGCTTCTACTATTCAATTGTGCATCACATACACATGTAAATTATTTACAAATTATTGCTAGATAATTTAAATTAATTCAAATGCATATTGACGTATCTATGCAAATTGTTATATCAACAAATTGTATCTATGATTGGTTCATTCTTTTTCTTCAGTGTATAGTGTAACTGTATGTACAATATTTTTCATTCTTCATTTTTAATTGTATTTTCAGGCCTTACTCTACTTGATACAGTTGCTGGATCCCATTGTCAAAGGTGACTACGTCATAGCCTACTTTCATACGCTCACGGGTACAAACAATTACCCGAGTTTTCGTTGGCTACGTGAAGTATACAATGTGCTTCCTTACAAGTAAGTTTATTACATACACCTATAAATTACATTCATAAGATATCATAAATATATAATTATGTTGTTTGTTAATTTAATATAAATAAATATGTTGAATAAATTTTTACTATCGAGTAAAATAATAATAATAATATCTATTCTAAATCTACAATCACTTTTATATATACTGTGACGTAAATTATATCATGGTAATAATGAATAAACAATTCTATTTGGTTTTAAAGTAAATATTGTATCAAGTATTAATGTAGTACGGCTACAACGCGACTTAATTTGTTACTCAGATCATAAATTAAATTTGCACTTATGCGTATAATTACAAAACACTCATGATATTTTTATCGTTATCCGACATTTTTTTATTTCTTTCTCTTTCCAGATATAAGAAGCATCTCAAGCATTTCTATATCATTCATCCTACATTTTGGACAAAGGTTTGTATATATATATATATATATTATAATGTTCATTATAGTTTGTAATATTTGTTTGGAAAGAGATTAAATAGATGCAGGAGTAGTTGTAATTTTTATTTGTGTTTCTTTTTTATTCCACACCGGAAATAAATGTACAAATTATCACAAGATTTATCACGAATGATAAACGTATTTTTGCATTATATATTTGACCTCGCTCACTTGTAACACTATATATAGATAAGTTTATATTTCAATATACATAATGATTTTTTTTTCTCTCCATTCTTGTCTCAAAGTCGTTAAAAAATATTGGATGTAATAATTAGCGTTAATTATAAATATACATAATTTCAACATTGATATTAATTTATCAATTGATTAATTATTATTAATTTATTTATTTTCAGATGATGACATGGTGGTTTACGACATTCATGGCACCGGCGATCAAACAAAAAGTACACAATTTACCGGGTGTCGAATATCTATATGAAATAATGTCACCCGATCAACTTGAAATACCGGCTTATATTACCGAATACGATATGACGGTATACATAAAACTTTTGAATAAATTGTCTACAAATGCATTTTATATATATTCAATACTGTTTTCTTTTTTTTTTTGTGTCTACAGATTAATGGTATAAGGTATTATCAACCCGATCAGTCGTCACAATCATCGACGTAACTGCATGAAATTAACAAGCAATCACTGTCACGTCAATAAGCTGCAAAAAAATCGGAAATAGAATGAACAAAAAAAACAAACAACAAAATAATAACACTCAAACATAAGATTCCAGACACTACATAGATATATCCTTGCCTTAATTTTACGCCTCTTGCGCATGATATCCTCATTGCTCGCGGCATCCATTGGAAATATCAACAGCAAGTATGATGAAGTCGCTCACTTGCAGTGTCAAGACAACACGAACAGGGAAGTAAACGAGAGAAATGGATGAAAATATCGTTGATGATTCCCAGCAAAATACAAAATGCAGTAGTATGTATATAACACTCAATCGCAGCTATATTAACGTTATTATTGATAACAGTATTGGCATATAAACACATCCGTATTCGAGATATTGTTTTTCAAAGCACTAAAAAAATTATGGATATCGGAAAAGAGTAAAAACATAATAAATGAATAAATCAACGTGTATATACGTATAAAACGAAACGACTGCCAGTCAACAACACTAATCAGTATTTCTGAAACCTTGCGCGAGCTCTCGCACTCCTCCCGAATCGCATCGATTAGGAGAGAATAAACGAAAAAAAAAAATAATAAACCAAGTCAATCAATCCCCCATCATCCCTATTATCTTGAAGTCCCTTTTCAATTATATGAAAAACAAATGAGTAAAAAAAAACAATGATCATTCTTGGGCAAGAAACACAAAAAAATAGGTGAATTGTGCGCGCGTATTGTAGCATATTTTGTAGCGCTACAAACTTCTATCAATTACCCACCTGTTTCATCCCGTAAAAAAGAAATGGTGTCGTTCAGAAAATGTGGAAAAAAAAAATTAATCAATGAGAGAGACTGAATTTCGAACGAACATTTTAATGTTTCCTTTCATTTATAGTTAATATTAATAAATAATGATCGGTCAAAAATTGACAAGTAAGATAAAAAGTTGAGATGTTCATTGAAAATGAGTTCGGTACACAAAAAAAAATAACGAATCGAGAGAAAAATCTATCAGCAGCATGAAATATATTATTGTTATTAAAGATCGTTCCATATTATTGATTAATTAATTAATTGTATATTATCAATGTTGGACTATTTGAGACCTTTGTTGAATTATATAGAATGTATATACGATTTTTCGTCACGCGTTTAGCAAAGAGAACGAAAAAAATGAGCAAAACATGCTAATTAAATTGCGAGACTACTGTAATTTTGCAAAATTTCAACAGAAAAAAAAATGCCAAAGGCCTGCAAAAATAATTTACTTGAAATAATTATTCGGAGTGTTAAAGTGAAGTACACAGTAATAAATACAAAATAAAACACAAATGATAAGTGAAAATCGGATGTGTGCATAGAGATCGCAGATTATCGCCTGAATATTTATAGTTTATGCGAACTCTGTCAATTTTCATATTGAGTAAGATAATTAAAACAATCACGAGAGTTCAAAGAACTATCGCTCATCCCCCCTCCCCACATCGTCCCCCGAGTGCCCGTGAAATAGGCTTAATAAATTAGATAGGTTAATAGGTGAAGCAATAAGATATGAAGAGCTTCGCGCCACCACTTACTCTTTAGAGGCCGCGCCGTTGTTGAGAATTTTTGATGATTAAAAAAAAACAAGAAATATTTCGCCTTTTATCAATCTATTGACTGTAGGTCAATCAGTTTTTTTTTTTTTTTTT
>CAJUYH010002508.1:0-39564 GCA_910591685.1 Galerucella tenella
CAATATTCAAAAAATAAATTTAATACTAGAGTTACTGGCTAAATGGAAAATAGTCCCTCAGCCAAAAAAAAAAAAAAAACCCTAAATCTATTTTGCTCATTTCTTCAAGATCGAATTTTTCATTATTTGAAAAATTTTGACTACAATAAACTGATTAATGTGACTGCTTACTGCCTACGATTCATTCCAAATTTGAAATTATCAAAACATACCCGTCAAATAGGACAATTAACACTTTTTGAACGTGAACACGCATTAACTACCCTAGTTACCAGAATTCAAGGTGAAACATTTTCTAAAGATTTAGTACAATTGAAAAACAAAAATTACTTAAAGCCTCAAAGTAAATTGAAATCCTTGAACCCATTCATTGACAAAACTGGAGTTTTGCGAGTCGGTGGTAGACTACAACATTCCAATCTTGACTATCAAGCCAAACATCCTATACTTTCACCAAAGAGTCACATTTTCACTCATTTAATCATAGCTCACATACACAAAATAAACTTCCACCCCGGTACACAATCTACTCTCTTTTTTGTGAGACAAAAATTTTGGCCCATACAGGGAAAATCAGCTGTAAAATATGTTATTCATAGATGCATAACTTGCTATAAACAAAACCCTAAACCTTTACATACTCTTATGGGAAATTTACCTGAACCAAGAATTAACCCATCAAGACCATTTCTTCACACCGGCATGGACTATGCTGGATTTTGTATGATAAAAGATTCGAAATTGCGTAACCGGAAATTCATCAAAGCCTATCTATGCATATTTGTGTGTTTGGCTACTAGAGCAGTGCATTTGGAACTGGTTACCGATTTGACTTCTCAAGGTTTCCTGGCCATGCTTAAAAGATTTGTCTCTCGCCGCGGTTTATGTCAGCACTTATATTCCGATAATGGCACCAACTTTATTGGGGCAAATAGCGAGCTACGTGAAATTTATAAACTTTGTCAATCAACTGAATTTGAAACCTATGCCAAACATAATATGATTCAGTTTCATTTTAATCCCCCTGGTTCTCCGCATTTTGGAGGTTTGTGGGAAAGTGCGGTAAAATCCTTTAAACATCATTTACGTCGTATAGTATCTGACGAAAACCCCCTTACTTATGAGGAATTTTATACTTTTATGGTTCAGGTGGAAGCGGTGTTAAATTCTCGACCTCGCTTACCAATAACTAATGACCCTAAAGACCTCGAAACCCTCACTTCTGGACACTTTCTTGTTGGCCATCCTCTTAACCTTATATTGACATTGACATTCAAACAACACCGATGAACCACTTCACGAGATACCAGATGTTACAACACTTTTGGCGCAGATGGTCTACCCAGTATCTACATACACTCCACGAGCGTTCAAAATGGCGTTTCAAAACCGATATGGAAAAGATTCAAGGATCCTTGGTTCTTTTGAAGGATGACAACAATCCACCATCCAAATGGACAACCGGAAGGATAGTGATCTACACCCAGGCAAGGACGGTATCACACGTGTTGTTAGTGTACGTACTTCGAACGGCAATATTTTAAAACGAAGTGTTGTCAAGGTGTGCCCTCTCCCCATATCTGATGAAGATCAAGGACTTCCATAGACCCACCTATATCACGGACATTCGCAGTCAAAAATGGACTTACTTGTGTCAGTGATGAAAATTTACATTATGTACCCAGCATTAAAAATATTGAAAGATACCGCAGTACTGTCAAGGGCGGCGGTATGAACAATATTTTTTATCTAGGTCCTGTTTTAATATGAATACTTTATAGCTGAGTACACATGACTCGAAAGTCAAGAAAACATATTTGTATTCTGTGTAAATATTAATTTATTCAAATCGCAGAGCGCTTTCGGCTATTAAGCCATCTTCAGTGCTTACTCGTCAGGTAATTTATACAAGAAACTTAGACAACACATTGACGTCATAAATTAAAATAACATTAAAATTAAAATGATCCCCTGTTTAGGGTTCTAGATATTAAACATTATTAAAAGTTTTGTTAAAATTATTTTAGACTGAACTCAGAACACGTGTTCGTCTAACGGATGTTGAAGTGACACTGTTTACAAAAATTATACTGAATCCTAAAATTTCACAATTAACCAGTTTTGGCTTGATGATTCCTTCTGGACAAACATCTATTTTAGATAAAGAGAGTTTTTAGAAAATAAAGAGAGTAGGTAGTTATGAAGAAAATGGGACTAATACTGAACAATCTTTTTCATCTAGTTCCTGTTTAAATATAGCCACCAGCCTAAGGTGCTATCACCATGGTTTTTTTGACATAGCTGTCAAGATACAGTCCACTAATTTTGTATTGTCACGATAAATAAAATCAATAGAAAAAGCTATTAAAATAAGCTGTTTTCTTTAACTAACGATAGGATAAATATTCTGATCAAAGAGAAGAATCATATCCACACAAATACCAATGAAAGAGGAAAACGTCATGTGGCATTCCAGAATGTAGTAGCCATTTCGTATTACTAGACCATACTACTACTACTACTACTAAATGTGCAGGCGAGCCTTGTCCTGGACAACTCAAGCCAAGGTTCCGGCACTGAGGCCACTGGCGGGCCCATTGTGCCATTCCTGCTACCTAGACATCCATGAAGCCAAGCCCTTCAATAAAGGCCACAACCTTTTTCAATGGATGTCTGCTTCGGTCTCCAGGGGTCATAACAGGGACTCCGAATATTCGCCTGCGTAGTACAGCCCAGTGTGGACACTCTAAGAGAACATGGACTGACGCTTCGTCAGTCATGCCGCAACCCCTACATAGGGAACTTTCCTCTACTCCTAAGTTGTGGAGGTGTTTCCTCATACAGCAGTGCCCTGTTAGGAGTCCTGCTATCTTCCTTAGCCTACTCCTTGGTAGTTCAGTAGCTGCCCTGGCGTGTCCATCAGTCCATCCCTTCAGTAGAAGTTTGGATTGTCTAGGACCCTGCAGAGCATTCCAATGAGCGAGGTGCTGATTCCTCAGCCACTTCTTCGTCTCCTTGCGTATTTTTTGTTTTGTTAGGCCCAGGGTCGGGCCCGGGCCGCAGAAAGGAGCTGCCGCCCCTTCCGCAGCCAGTGCATCCGCCATCTCGTTGCCTTCAAAACCAGAGTGGGCTGGAATCCATTCTAGCCGCACCACGTTCCGCCTTGCAAGATTTTAGCAAGTCGTTCTCGACATTCGTTAGTCCTGAGTTGCTGGTATACCCACTCAGGGCTTTAATTGCTGCCTGACTGTCGGAGTATATGGTTATGCGTCGATCCACATAACCTCCGTCTAGGTTTATCTGCGCACATTCCAGGATAGCATATATCTCGGCCTGATATGCAGATACACCATCACCCAATGGTACACAAACTTGTGTTCTTGGGTTCCTGGAGTAAATTCCAGCTCCTGCTCTATCACCGGAGCATGAGCCATCTGTGTACCAGACGGTCCCATTGGGCTGTGTATTCCTCTCTTTTTCCCAGGACTCTCTATCCCGGATCATGGCCCTGTATGGGGTAGCGAAGTAGTAATTACGCAGGCATTCATCAGCCGCTCGAGCCAGAACTGAAATATCTTCCAGGAGCCGGAGCTTCTTGACGTGCCTGCACTCTTCCCCTCTTCGCACGTATCCCAGCCGTTTCAAATTACTAGACCATAATTCAAAACTAAATCGCTGAACATCTACAAAAGTAAGGTGCTTCAAATTATGATTTTTAAACATACCAGCAATCCTAGTGAAAATTCTTATAATCTGCGGCACATATTCCACTGATTATTACACCAACTAATATTAGCATTACTGCACAATTCCTTAATATCTAGCGACTCTTAAAGGAAGTGAGGGGCAGCTCGTGGGCTGCCTCTCCGTTCGTATAATATATAATAATGGCTTCATGGAATGTTGCATTTTTGGTGCACATAGCTCCTCCATCCTCAAGTTGAAAAAATATGATTTAGTTTTTCTACTTTCTTTGGACGTAATAGGATATAACAAGATGATTATTCAGATCAAAAGGATCTGGGGTATTGACGTGGCCTTTGATTATTTCGGAGGGTGTAAATTTGGTTACAGAGTGGATCGAATTGTTAAATGACAAAATTGCAGGTTTCATTAATTGATCAACGGTTTAATCTCCATTGGTTTCTCTTAAGCATCTGGGGTGTTCTTTTAGGATAGAGTGAAATCTTTTCACAAGGGAATTGGAGTAACTATTTCTGGAAGTAGTGTAATGTAATGGTTTTTAAATTCGGTACCGCAATCGGCGGTAAACTTATAGGGTAGTGCATGGATTGTTGTATAATTTGGAAAACCATCTAATATTGACGTACCATTGACACTGGAGAGAATCCATAACGGTGAGGTAGGGACAGTTTCAGAAACGGAATACGTCAATGTGTAAAGGGTCAAATGGCTTGAAAGCTGTTGGAATTAGATAAGATTTTATGTTTCTATGTCTTATAACATTTTGGGCCATTTATTCCTTTTTGTCACCTTCTTTATGTATGTGAAAATAATCAAGATTTTCAGCTTGTACGTCTGTGGTTGAGATATCACTTAAGATTTTTGTACAATTCATAAATTTGTATGAGTGTTTTAGAGGGTCTCTGAGATAAATAGTATGCGTTTGTTTTGGATAAATGAATCCTTTGACAAATTGAATTATGCTTTTTTCTCACAGCAAGTAGGCGATTGTTTTCAAAAACTTCTCTTGTTGGTTTGACCTCATTAATTTGTCACATGCTAGTAATTGTGCGGATTCGGAGGGGACTTAGTACATTCTCTCGTTTTCCATCAGGAAGACTTAGTTACTAGTCAATCAGGGCACAATAGATCTTTTAGGTCTCAGTGAATGTCACCTCAAAACACACACATACATACTAGTCAATCAAAATGGACGGTATTGCCGGTATTAAAGAGAAGTTTTGAATTTGGTTATTTGATTTCTATGCATGGAAGTGGGTTATCCAATGCCATATTTATTTCCACTATCTCCGATCTCTTTCCAGAGGCTTTGGACGAAAATTTGTATTATGTTTTGTATCGCGTGTTACAGAGTGAACAGAGCTATCGTCAGTTTTTACCATCTTAGACCTAGTTATGTACAAAGTATAATATAAGATAAGATTTAAAAAAAGGTACCTCTAAAGAAGGTCCTATTACCAGTATTATATCCATCAAACGACAACTTTATTGAATGATTATAATCTAAAACAAGCTTGACAACATTCGACTTCTCTGAATGCCATTATTTTAACTGCTCTTTATAACCTCTCCAGTTGACCTCTCAGTCTGCCCAACATATTTCTTATCACAATCATTACAACCTATTTCATAAATACCAGATCCAATTTTTTATAATTGGGGTTCTTTTGAAGTCCCTATTGTTCGATTTGTAAACTGCATTCATTTATTTATTAACGGGCTAGGACCCTTGTCAAGATACAATTTCATTTTTACCACAATTGGAATGATGAAAACTAAATCAGAATTCCGCGTTCTACGAATGTTCGCATTGCATCTAATCAAATCCAAGAGTTCAGGGCATTGTATGTGGCCATTTAATAATCTATGTAAGGAACGTTACTCAAATTCTGTAGTGAATTCATATTGAGCTGACTAAGTAGATCATTATAACTGTATTGTTTCCTTTAAACCCATTTTATAACCACATATTTTTGAAAAATTATTCTGAATTCTTTTCAACTGAGAACTATACGTAGGGAGACCATATTATACTACAATACTCCAATACAGAACGTACTAATGAGCAGTTTAATGATTTAAAAAAAAGACCGAAAAGTCCTCACAATTTGAATGAAGCCTGGCATTTTGTGAGCTTGGAAGGTAATTTTATTTATATGCACGTTAAATATAAAATAATATGAAATAATACAGCTTTATCGTCTTCGATTCCTTCCTGATCGTTGATGATCATTTTCGTATAATTATTCTTCTACTATAAAATTTAGATAAATAAACTAGGGAATATTATTTATTTTGATGCATTTAATACTTGAAAACTACTTTTATTCTCAATTTTCAAAAATTCCGACTGTTCATTCAAAATTCATCGTGCATCGTTCCTCAACTTGCGTTTCTCCTCATTTCGATACAGTTGATACTTTTCGAACTAAGCAGGTGGTTTCTCCATCTCAGTATATATTGTACTTTTGTATTCAATCAGGTGCTTTTTCGACGTCAGTACATATTGTACGTGACATACGAGAGATCGAATAGTTTATCGTTTGAATAAATATCTGCCATCTCCAAGCATGGCTTATTTATAGTTTGTCCTATTGTATATATCATTTCGCTTTATAAAAATGCATTATTGTTATCAATTGCAGATGGGGGAGTCTGGCTAACGAACGAGCTCTTTCAGATATCCTCAATAGAGATCATTCGGCGCTGCAACCGACGTCATTCACCTTAGCTGCCGTTAACTCTAATATCTACGCCAGAAGACATTCCGCACATGCCTATTCTACTTCAGAAGAAAATGCCAAACACCCAGCAATGGTAGGTACATTCAAAAATGTTTGCTGATGATCTTAAATTATTTTTTCCAATTACTGATATATTAGATAGTCAAATCCTCCAGAACGACTTAGATACATTATTTGATTGGTCCAGAACAAACAACTTACAACTCAATATAGGGAAATGCCATATTATCACTTTTTCGAGATCAAAACATCTTCTTAACTATGATTATAACATCAATGGTATGATTCTTGATAGAGTCAACGAAATAAAAGACCTTGGGGTTACAATTGACCAGCAATTATCATTCAAAGGTCACATGAATAATGTGTCTGCAAAGAGTAGTAGAATGTTGGGGTTTCTGATGATGGCAAACAATTTCCTTGTAATACTCTCAAAACATTGTACTGTTCTTTGGTACGACCTCACTTAGAGTATGCCTCTGTAGTGTGGTCTCCTTATTATAAATGTGACATTGTGAGAATTGAAAATGTTGAAATCAGATTTCTGAAATATATTTCATTCGAAATGGGTACGTATCTAGAATATAATTACCATAATATTTTAAACACTCTAAACCTAACTGATATCACAACACGTCGTCTTTACTCTGATTTGATATTAGTTTATAAAATCTTATCTGGTGGAGATGATTGTCCAAATCTTTTGCATCAAATTAACCTTCTTCTTACTTGTCATAGAACTAGAAACCCTCCATTATTTTCAATAAAAAATCATAACACAAATTACGGCTACAACTCACCTGTTTCTAGAGGTTTGAGATGATTTAATAAATATAATATTGATCCATTTGTTAACTCTTTAAGTATGTTTAAGAACTCAATTAGAAATGTATGCTTAGATTATTAGATTCTTGAATTAGTTCTCTGTAATATTATAATTATTGTGATTGGTGAGTCCGTTAAATAGATAAATAAATAAATATAAACTATGCAGTTCTATGTTATTCAAGCTTTTTTGACAAAATATATTAGACGTTATCCATAAATCCATTATCATAAAATAATATGTGAATTGTAACAATTGACATATTTTGTTATACAACTGATAATTTTATTCTAGTCTCAGGCGTCAATTTCCATACGTCCACCGCCAGTACCAAAAAGGAATTTGCCAGTCACAACAAACACAGTAACTAACAAAAATAACCAGATAAAAATAGCAGCACTTATTAGGTCAGCAGAACCTCCACCACTCCCTCCAACCCCAAAATGCCGTGCACTACCCACTATATTTTCAGAAAACAAACCCAAACCACCTGTACGTCAACTATCGAATGAGACCATTAACATCAATCGAAGGCTTGACTTCAATAAAAACTCCTGCCCTAAGCAAAATTGCAAGCCTTCTTCCTATAATTTTAATAGTATTAAGTCCCAACAAACCAATAAATTGCCCCCGGCACCTATAGGACCCCCTCCTCCAACACCTAAATGCCAAAAAACTAACAATCCAACAAATAAGGTCCAAGGACAACATCCCCAGGGAAAGTTATCTATTCGACAGGATTCTAGTGTATCAAGCGATAGTTTTAGTCAAACATCTTCTCCAAGCTATACAACTAAAACAATGGAAACTCCTCTGCTACCTCCAAGAACACCAGTTAAGCAAAACGGCGTTCACATATCCAAGGTGAAAACTCCAGAAGATGACCCTAACGGAAACTCTATAACTAAAAGTGCATCGACACCTGCAAGTCTACAAACTATCGTCCGATTCCATAATGGCTCCAACATGTCTCTTCATCACAGGGTAGGTGGTCGGAATATAGAGGTTATAAGTCATACATTTTTTCGCTTGTTTTAGAGTGCACCATTTCCATTTTTGAATGATCAGTCATTCCGTAACCAAATCAGTTGGAAAATTATAGTTTTCAAGATATGTGAAAAAATATATGACTTGAATCAATTTTTATCGAATATAGGTGTTTAATGATTGTTTATTCTTATATAGATAATTAGAGATATACGACGACCATCTTCTGTCTACACCAATAGATTGAAGTTTAGATTTGCCCAGCTAGTCATCAACGCCATAGCTCTTTTTGCTATTGGAGCTGGAATGGCTGCTTACTTTAAGGGTATTGGAACACAATAAAAATGCTTTTATTATATAGCAATATTTTGTTTTTCGTTTTTAGCGTATCCTACTTCAGTAAAGGTGGTTAATAAATCTATAAATGTGACAACAACTCCAATAATAGTAGAACGGAAGAGTGACAATCCTGCTCCCGGTATCTGCTTGCCAGTTATAGTCCAGTTTTGTAAACAGCACAAAATACCCTACAATTTCACAGTTTTCCCAAACTACATTGGTCATTTTGGACAAAGGGATGCAGAACAAGAATTGGAAGTATATGATGCTGTGGTCGACGTCAAATGTTATGATTTAGCAGCACTGTTTCTCTGCTCTTTATTTGTTCCGAAGTGTGGACCAGCAGGAGGTGTTGTTAGACCTTGCAGAAGTTTATGCTTGGGTAAGTTCCTTATAATGATTGCGTTAAACAATGATTAACAAAAAGTCTGACGTTGAATCACTTAGTAAACTGTACACAATATTCAATATATTACAACAATGTCCAATCGTATAATGGAGGTGATTGCTCTCGATTAATATTTCGAAATTGGAAATAGCAAATAGTAAGACAAGACAAATATTATTTCTATAGTAGCAAAAATTTTACAAATAATCAAGACAAGCTTAGTGGGGATGCAAAGGATTCCCATCCAGTCAGGCCTTAGTGTGGGAGGTTGAAGTCCATTGCAATTGTTCGTATTCCTTTTTGGAATTGATTGTTAGTTTGGGAATACCTGACGTGATATGTTTTGGAGTGTTCCTTGACTACTGATTTGTTTCGTCATCCCATTGATAAATTTACAAATGACATGTGGCGTCTGTCAACAATATACTGATCATATCACTGTTAATTTACTCGATTGGAGTGTGCTCAACAGTCCTGGCACTTAAACGGAATCTTTGTACCACTTACCATGTTATCTAATTCCATCTCAGAAACTTCGTGTCTTCTATATAGTCCACTAGTTTGACTGGAAGGATTTTCAGTAGTTGTAATGGTTGTATTATTTCCCCTCCAAAGTGCTTCTGTCTTAGTCCTTGTAGGCTCTCACAAAAGCAGAGTATGTGAGTAGGTGTTTTATCATATAGTTCACATTTCCTGCACATATGTTCATTAACTTTGCCCATTTTGCGCAAATGTTTTCTCAGGGGCAGTGTCCAGTTACCAGGTCGGTAACTGTTCTAAAATCTCTTCCACCCAGTTTCAATATCCTGGTTGAAAGTTCCTTGTCTACCTTGTTCAGTAAACTCTTTGTAAGGAGGTGTTCTTGTGTGGACCTTTATTTGAGTTGGTTTCCCCTATCTAGCCAGTTCCCGATTTTCCCTGCTATCACATTTTTTTCAATTCCATGAAACAGTTCCAGACCCATCAAGTCTCATTTAGAACCTTCTTCTTTAGAACCTGGTTCCCCATTCAATTACTTGCAATCCGCTCAAGTGCCTGGCACCCATACTAGAGACACTGTTGTCTCTTGCCAGCCTGTTAAGGGATTCTTTACAGTTTCTCATCTATCTAGACCTAGTTGCTGGATTACTGAGGCTATAAGTAGAGCCTAGCTGTTAGTGAATATTTCAATTTTTTTAGCATCGAAAATGGAAGCAGTTTTCCAAAAGCTTGGTAATGTCTAAAAGTGTTACTCACTTATTGTGAGAGATATGAAAATCCTTCATTTGGATAAAAGTTAAGCCATATATAAGACCAAATTTTGAAAATATTTTCTAATATACTGGGCCATCCTTATTGACAGGATAAACCCAGCTGATCTTTTTTTAAATGGAACAACCTGTATATTTCCACATTTTTTTATTCCCCTCGATTCTCTTGTACTATTTTCCAAAATTATCAACATAGTGGGATATTCGATTTTTCTATACAGGATTGTTTATAAAGTGGAATAAACATTTACTGGGTTCCCTTAACTGGAACACCCTGTATTTTAGTATCATAACAGGATAATATTGTATGTCACTTTATTATTTCCCAACATTCTCTATATCTCATTGGATTGATTTTTGAGTTATTGATGATACTTTCAGCCAAACATTATTTGAAACAAATATTAGGTGAAATTTTATTCAGTTTGACGGTGAAAATACTTAACCAAAAGTAATTTTTCAATAAAAAATTACAAAATAATTCAGTTTGATTCGTAATCGATAAATATTAGGAGAAAAATTCACCTGGTCTCGCAGATGCCTTCATTGAATGCGAAAAATTTCAATTATATGTTAATAGAAGCAATCTTTTGCCGATATACACATGTGTATGTCCCCAGCCCCCCCAAAACCCAAATCATAAAATTGAGTATGTAGCAATTTTGTACTCATTATGTACATTTTTGTACAAACATAATTATTTTTTGTACAAGTGATGTTCAAAAGTTATTGTCAAATTTAAGGGGGGAGCTGGCGACATATGTCGCTAGCATGCCCCCTCATAGGGTTAATTGAGAATTGAACGATGGCATTTCTGTGACTTTTGTACATAGATATAAAATTTGCCCAACCCATTGTTATAAACAATTATAGCCATATGTGTCGCCAGCACCCCCATATGGTGAATTAACAAATGAATCAGGGCATTTCGTTTTACGACTTTTGTACAAGATACAAAACTCGCCCAGTTTATTGTTATAAACAATTACAGCCATATATGTCGCCAGGCCCCCATAAGGAGAATTGAAGAATGAACCATGGCATTTTGTTCTACGACTTTTGTACAATTTTGTACAAAATACGATATTCCTCCGCATCAAAATCAATTATCCGCTTGTTGGCAATATTAGTTGCTGTTCATCAAGTGCACCTTGAATTTTTTCCAGATGTTTTGCCAATAGGTATAATTTCCCCAATTCCCCTCATTACGAAGTGAATAAGAAGTAGATGAATAATATTTACTTACCACAACTTTTCGAAGCCTCAGGTTTGATTTAATCGTTATAACAACTGTTTTTGAAATGAATGTATATGCAAGGGACAAAAAATGGGTGAGAATGTGAAATAAAAATGTGAACAAAGTCTTTGGTCTGTCAATGTAAAAATTCCCGGTTGAACCACAGAACTTCTGTGGGTTAAACCTATCGCCGACATTTATCATGACTATCTCTGTTTGTTATATTATATTGTAATGGAACAAACGGTTTTATTTAGGTGCTTCAAATTCTGTGAGTAGGAAAGAGACGTACTACAAAAAGTAGTATGTGAATTATTTCATACATGGGAAAAGATCCACCGAACCATCTTACGTTATACCTCTCTCATTGATATATAATCAAGCTGTGATATGCCGCTCTCCCTATTAGACTGAGGTGCACTCTAGTAGTCTGAAGTGTTTAACTGCAGGCGGTGTTCCCAGTGGTCACCCATCCAAGTACCAACCGCGCTTGACACTGCTCCACCGTAATTATTGCATATTATCAAGTGACATACTATTATTTAAACTATACTCTCATAAATAAACAGCTGTTAATAAAAACGAAAGTTATAGGAATTCAGTATCTACTCCAAACCCCTCTAGTTTGAGTAGTAGTTTCATATTTTTGTTGCAGAAACGAAAAGACGATGTGGTTTTTTCTTAGATGTTTTTGGTTTGGCACTACCGGATTACCTTGATTGCGAATTGTTTCCAGAATCTGTGAATCCTAGTCAGTGTGTAGGCCACCATGAGGTCAAGTTATCCAAACAACAAGCTGCCAAACCAGGTAAGTTGAATTATTACAAAACCTTCTGTTTATAAATATAGAAAAATCTATACAACATTTGATTGTCTAATTCAAATGGATATTCAAGGTATCCCAAATATTTAGATGCAAGTACAGACTGTTTCACGACGAGCTTAAACTATCTTTATATTGGTGACTACTTAAGCGATTTCTATAAATCTGGGCATAGATGGATAACAAGTTATGGTTAATTTATGGAGAATATTTTGACATACATGTCACTTCTGGTTATACCGAAATTGAGCGATAACTTCGATATTTTGAATGTAACTCCTTGTATATCATCAACTTCTTAGACTCTACATGTCGGATTGATTAGTGACGAATATCTTAATTTTTTCAAATGGAACAACTATATTTTTATGTTTTCAATTAATTCTATGGCCAAAAATAGATTCAGTTTATGTTCACTCTCTCATAGCCATTCTTAAGATGTATTCAAAAATATTAAGTATTATAGCCTTATTATTGCGCAAGCGTAGGCCAAGTTATTTATTCTTTTGTATTAGAAAGCAGTTATGTTACCTCAATTTCTGACTGTTTGAATCTCCATTATAAGTGGAGACATTAAACTCCCATCACTATTGGAAACCACTTACTCTTGTTAGGTGTTGATTTTCTTCGCTCCAGTAATGCGAATTGTGCCTATTGTTTTTCGCAAATTCTGTTTAATCCCACTACACAATATTCTCCAAATATTCATTATCTTCTTGAAATTTTACCAGCACAAATTCTGCAAATTATGTTCTTCTATTAAAGTCTGTTGGCTTTAAACTTTGAACTGTGCTGGAAGAGTAGAGATGAAACTTATGTTTTTTTTAATTCGTTTAATGGATACCATTGGTACACCCAAATTTCTCGCACCACAACGTAATGACTCTTCATGATAAACAGCAGTGTATCCAAGAACATTTATTTCAAAATCACTATTATCTACAACAGGCTTCACTTTCTTGAGCTTTGACTGAAAACAACCACATTGTTTAATATCCTCTTCACTGTGTGACAGCTGGATCAAGGTTGTAACGAGTTATTTTTTTTGTACTGATTTGAGGTTTCTTTTTTTTGACGTTCTTCACTATTTCATTTCACTACTTGGTTTTAAATAACTCGTTACTAACTTTCCGATTCCCTTTTGTTACCGAATTATCATTTTTTACTTTTATTACCGTTATTTTGTAGTTTTAGTATTTTTTGTATTGGTCCGGAGGTACGCAATTTTACATTAAATCATAAAATTTAGTCATTTCCGAAGTTGAAATTTTTCAGTCAAAAAGGACGTTTGGTATAAATACCGTTTAATTTAATTTATTTAATTCCGAAAGACGTCTGGTATATGACAAATTTTTTTTACAGTTTTTAATAAAAATTTTACTAATGAGAATATAAAAGGACAGAAAAATTTGATTCTGCTCTCTGCTAGTGCTCTCAGCCTTCAGCTCTCTGTTAGTAGTTCTCTACTGATTCCGTTACCAGCCTAATAGTTTACCGTGTTAGTCCGAGATTTTGTTTACCGATCCGGTTCCCGGAGTTTTATATTAAAAAGACAATAATTCATTTTGAAAGTGGTGAAAAGATAGTTCGATACCGAAGCCAATTCAAGAAGGTAAAATATTTTAATAATCACCGTATATTCGTAAATTTCCGTACTTCCGTAAAACTAGAAATAGTTTGATATATTTTTCTTTATTTTCTGACTGGTTGATTTTTTTTTTATTTTACTTTGTTCAATTTTTTTTACATAACCGGCACTATCGAATTAGTGTGTTTTGTCTTGGGGAAAATTGTTTTTCATGATAGTACTTACAGTCATTTATTATTATTGTTTTTTATACTTTCTGGATTTTGATTCAACTCTGTGGAGTCGAAATCGGTTTAGTTTTTATTTTTTTTTATAACAACCACTTTGAATAAAAATTAATTTGTTCTAGAAAAGTTGTTTTTTTTGCCAAGTAAGTAATTAGTATTGATAATTCGCCGGCTATTTATTGAATTTACGATTTTATGTGTTTTCATTACCGGACATTTATATACAGTTACTATAAATATTTCAATTTTTCTTCCGAGTTTTATGTTTACTACTCTGTGTGTCGATAAGTAGAATCATTTGAACCTGATAAAAATAAATCTATTTTCTCATTTGAAAAGTAGTGTACCGTTTTAAAATTTTAAATCCAAAGGGATATACGAACTTGGATGTGGCTCAGTTACGCTTATTCGTTTACCCGGCAGATTTATAACTGTATTCCCTTTACTCAGTAATAAATATATAAATTTTTGGTGTCATTTTCCGGATTACATTTAGATCCAAAGGGATATTCGAACTCGGATGTGGCTCAGTTACGCTTGTTCGTTTACCCGGCAGATTTATAACTGTATTCTCTCTACTCAGTAATCAATATATAAATTTTCGTGTCATTTTCCGGATTACATTTAGATCCAAAGGGATATTCGAACTCGGATGTGGCTCAGTTACGCTTGTTCGTTTACCTGGCAGATTTATAACTTTATTCCTTACACTCATTACCCGATATATATATATTTTTTGGTAGTTTTCCGGAATTCATTTGGATCCAAAGGAATATTCGAACTTGGAGGTGGCTCAGTTACGCTTGTTCGTTTACCCGGCAGATCGTAACCGTTTCGTTGTCACTTCATTAATACTCCTTGAAAATTGTATTGATTCATAGTAACTACCCGTGTTTCCGTTGAATCCAAAGGGATATTCGAACTTGGAGGTGGCTCAGTTACGCTTGTTCGTTTACCCGGCAGATTCGCCCCGTATTAGAAAACCTGATCGTTTCAGACTGTTAAGTCCGCCCCTTTCTTCTCCCCGTAAGATTGTCAGTCCCTATAGAGTTATAACTACAATAGACCACAGAGTATTATTATAACAAAAGAAATATTTCTATTTATTCCGTTATTGAATCATTAGTTGAAACTAAACCGATATTTGATTCACTTGGGTTCTAAATTTGAGATTAGTTAGCTAGAGTAAATTCAACAAGACCCCTTGAATTTTCCGTAACCTCCATCTGAGGCTATCCGGAACTCTTGACGCTAAGGGTCAAGGGGCCGTGGAGCAAACCACGTTAAAAATCTGGCGCCCGAGCATTCCGTCGAAAGATTTTGAGTCAAGGGTGTCCATAGTGACGTGTTCGTGTGGCAGGAGCCACGTGAACGAGCTAAAAGCGTTACAAATTTGGCGCCCGAACAGGGACCTGATTTGTTGATTTATTAGGAACCGTTATTATTTTTTTTTCCTGTTTCCGTATAGCGTATTAGAGCAGGGACTCATTTGTTGATTTATTAGGAGCCGTTGTTATTTTTTTTCTTGTTTCCGTATAGCGTATTAGAGCAGGGACCTGATTTGTTGATTTATTAGGAACCGTTATTTTTTTTTCTTGTTTCCGTATACGTATTGAGCAGGGACATGTTTGTTGATTTAATAGGAACCATTTTTTTCTTCGGTACCGTATACCGTATTTGAGCAGGGACCTAACTGTTTATTAGAAGGAACCGCTTTAGTCTTTTTTTTGAGTTACCGTATTATTGCGGAGAGTTAGTTGTTGATTGGTGCCAGGACCGTTATTCCAGTTTTGATTTTTTTTTGTATTGTTAATTGATTCAAGAAGAGACTGCTATTCTGTTTTACCGTATTGCTGCAGAGAGATCCGATTGTTGATTATAGCAGAAACTGTTTTATACCGTTTTTGATTTTTTTCTTTCGTGGTTTAGCGTATTGTTGCTGGACCGTTTTATATTTTTTTTTCTGTCGTATGGTTGATTAAGAAGGGACTGGATTCTTAAGAGGGACCTGTTAATTTTCTTTTAAGAAAAACAGTTTTGCCGGTGTTAGATTAATTTTTGTTGTTGTTGTTGCTGCCCTTCAAAGAAGAAGGAGCTTGGGAGGCGTTAAACGGCTAATGTCAAGGAGAAACTCCGAAGATCTTGGCTTGCCCGCTTTGTTCGCCCAGGACGAAAGTAAAAAATCCGAGTCCGTCCTGGAGTACCGGCCCAGCTACCGACCGTTACTTCCGTGGTAGTAGGCGGAGACATTCGAGTAAGCTGGGTATATTTACTGATAAACGAGGGTCTTAATACCGAACTAGCAAAGAGAAATCTATCAGTTGCTGGAACCGTTCCGGAGAAAAGAAGGAGACTTGTGAGATTTTTGAGGCGAGAGAATATTCCCACACGAACCGTTTCTGACCGACCTGATACCGGACCCGTTACAACCGTCATGGCCAACCCTCCGTTGAATGTACACGACTGGAAGGTGTGCTTCGGAAACCGAGGGGATCCTGCCGCTTTTATAGAGAGAATTGAGAAAATCTGTACAGCAAAGAATGTCCAGAAAGATAATTTGCTGCCGGTGTTACCAGAATTACTATCAGGTGAACCCGCATTTTGGTACCGTAACAACCGGAGCAGCTACACGACCTGGGAGGAATTTGAAAAAGATTTCCGTATTTTCTTTTATCCCGTCAATTACGAGGTTGACCTAGAAGCAGAGATAGGCCGACGTTTACAACGAAGAAATGGGTCCGCCGCAACATACATGACCGAGCTACAAATTCTGATGCGACGCCATGGTAAGCTAACTCCCGAACAACAGTTGGCTTGGCTATACCGCAACCTGTTGCCCGAATACCGTTTACAGATTCGAAAAGGGGACTTTTTGCCAAGTGGTGAGGGAATATGAACTTCTCAGAAAGGAACTCCAATACGTACCCAGCCACAGTGGACCGAACCGTGGACCAAATCCCCGTCCACAGCCAATGAATACGCCGAGATACGGACCTTCGCACAACACGACTCCTGGTCCATCCAGAGAGCCCGTCGCCGATTCCAGCCAACCGTCACCGACCGATACTCCTCGCCGTTCGCCTCCGAATAATACTCATCAACCGTCTGCATCATCTTCTCGTCCACCCATCTGTTTCCGTTGTGGAGAGTTTGGACACTACCGGAACGATTGCCAAAGTCCTCCCAAAATATTCTGCTCTCGTTGCCGTAAAGAGGGTGTGTTCTCCCGAGATTGTTCCTGTAGGAGGCAGGAAAACTAATCCGAAGCTGTAGCGAGGAGAGGCCGACACAGCTTCCGCAAATCTTTGCCTCTCATACTGAACCGTCGCCGGCAGAAATGAACGACCCTCGACCGCACATAGACGTTGAAATAGAAAATCACATGTTTAGAGCATTGATAGATACCGGAGCAGCGAAGTCATATATTGGTGATCAAGTAGCTAAGACATTTTCCCAAAAGAAGCAAACTACCGCCCGTCTAGGTACGAAGGCCCGTTTAGCTAATGGAAATGTAGTCTCCATCACCGATACTTATGAGTTGGAAAATCGATGACGTCACTATGGAGGGATCTTTAGAGCATTTCGCTGGTCTAATAACGGATATTGTTTTAGGATACGATGTTCTCCAAAAATATGATTTCCGTTTGGAGTTAGGAACTGGCAGTATATACATCGATGATAAAATAGTAAGGCGTCCGTCATCAGCCAGTCCCGTTGGAGTTTTAGGGTTGGTAGATACGTCAATGCAAGAAGTCGATGTTCCGATCATCACAGAAAACCGCTATTTTGTAAATCAAATCGTTTCTGAAGTCTCTAAGTCTTCCCTGGTGTTAGGGGTTGATAAGGAGCAGTCCTTTAGTAAAGTTTCCGAATCTTCCCCTGTGTTGTTAGGCGTTGATGAAGAAAAACCTGTTTCCGAAGTCTCTGCGTCTTCCCTGGAGTTGAAGGTTGACAAAAAGAGCAGTCCGTTATTGAAGTCTCTGCGTCTTCCCTGGAGTTAGGGGTTGACAAAGAGCAGTCCGTTCTTGAAGTCTCTGCGTCTTCCCTGGAGTTAGGGGTCGACAAAGAACAACTTCGTCTCGAAGTCTCTGAGTCTTCCCTGGTGATAGGGATTGACAAGGAGCCAACCTTTTCTGTAATATCTGCGTTCTCCCTGGGAAATTTAGGGGAGGACGAGGAGTCTGATTATATAGGTTGTCCGTTGGATAACATAGTTCCGCTTACAGAAAGAAATTTATCGAAAGAACAGACAGACAAATTGAATACTTTTCTAGACCAAGAGCTACCGCAATTTGAAAATATTCAGGGTCCAACGACACTAGTTGAGCATGAAATCCGTCTGCTACAACCCCGTCCGATCAAACAGAGATACCGGCCTCAGAATCCGAAAATGCAAGAAATTTGCAATACCGAAATAGACGCCATGTTGCAAGAAAGAGTGATAGAACCATCCACAAGTCCATGGAGTTCTCCGATTGTGATTGTAAAGAAGAAGGATGGAAAGAACCGGTTTTGTATTGACTTACGAAAAGTTAACGAGGTAACCATGAAAGATGCCTACCCTCTTCCATTTATTAATGCTATACTGGATAAACTGCGTAAAGCCAAGTATATTTCCAGTTTGGATTTGAAGAGTGGATATTGGCAAGTTCCGTTAACACCTGAAAGCAAACCCATCACCGCCTTCACCGCACCGGGACGTGGATTGTTTCAATTCACGGTCCTGCCATTTGGTTTACATTCCGCACACGCTACATTCCAGAGACTGGTTGATAGATTAATAGGTCCAGATCTAGATCCTTACGCTTTTGCGTATCTGGATGAAACCTGGAAAACCTCTCCAAAGTGTTCCGCCGGTTACGAGGGGCTCAGCTGAAACTCAATCCGGAGAAATGTCATTTCTGTCTACCGTACATGAAATACTTAGGACATGTAATTACTGGAGATGGGATCCGTACCGATCCAGAGAAGGTGGAAAGTATTGTGAAATTTGCAGCACCGAGAAATATACGAGAGCTGAGAAGATTTTTGGGAGTTGCATCCTGGTATAGGAGATTTGTGCCATCGTTTTCAGAAAAGGTGGCTCCGTTAACGAAATTGCTCCGCAAATCTCAACGATGGAAATGGGCGGAAGAACAAGAAGCCGCTTTCGTTAAAATCAAAACCTGTCTGTCCATTCACCTTACAAACCGATGCCTCCGAATATGGTTTGGGAATAGCCCTTACCCAGCAGAAGGATGGTCATGAACACGTAGTGGCGTATGCAAGTCGCACTCTGAGTCCTACCGAGAAAAACTACTCTGTCACCGAGAAAGAATGTCTTGCCATTGTTTGGGGATTGAAAAGATGCGTCCTTATTTAGAGGGCTACCATTTCACGGTTGTTACCGATCATCAATCTCTCAGATGGCTTCATTCCATATCTAGTCCATCTGGGCGTTTAGCTAGGTGGAGTATTTTTCTACAACAGTATGATTTCGAGATACAGTACCGTAAAGGTGCTTTAAATCGTATGGCCGACGCTTTGTCAAGAAACCCGCTACCCATGACCGCCGAGACCGACCCACCGTCCGCTTTCTGTTTGACCGATGTAACCGCCGAATGTTCATGGTACCGGAACAAGAAAGAAGAGGTCCTGAAGGATCCAGAGAAGTTTCCGGACTATTGCATAAAAGAAGACCGTCTATACCGCCATTTCTGGGACATAAATGATTTCCGAGAGTCAGAAATGTCCGATCCTTGGAAACTGTGCGTAGCAAAACCCGACCGAACCCAAGTCCTGCAAGAAAATCATGACGCTCCAAACGCCGGACACCTGGGGATCGCAAAAACCATCACCCGGATTGCAGAACTGTACTATTGGCCAGGAATGTTCAGTGACATCACCAAGTACGTGAGGAGATGTCTGCAATGTCAAAAGTACAAACCGTCGCAACAGAAACTCCCAGGCAAAATGCAGCCATCAGCAAACCGGCAACCATGGCAAACCGTTAGCTCCGATATAATTGGACCGTTACCCAGAAGTAAGAAAGGGCACTGTTATATAATTATGTTTCAAGACCGATTCACTAAATGGGTACAGTGTAAACCGTTAAGGACTGCTACTGCAAGTAGCATAAGTACCGCCTTCTACGAAGAAGTTTTGACAATATTTGGTTGCCCCCCCAATAAACACACAAACGTGTAATATACGTTTATATGTGGTAGCAGACGTTGATTAAGCGTTACGGTTGATTTTCGCAACGTTACTTTCGTAACAATTATACAACCAAACGTTAATTCTACCTATAATTAACGTATATGACTCAACTCATCACTATTCACTACCGTTATGAAACGTGTCTACATCGTGCTTTCTCAACGTATATTCAATCAAAAGTAGAAAACATTATATAAACGTTGAATATAACGCTACTCAATAACTTGAAACTTTAAGAAACCTATATTCTACGATTAAATAACTACGTTTATTAAACTTATTGGAAATTACGGTATTTATCCGTTGAATGAAGAACTTAGTAACAACTACATTTTTCGCGTTACCTTAAGACAACGTTTCTGATTGATTTTAATTCAATGTTGTCAACTACCTTACTTCACTCTCATTATGAAACGTGTCCTCATCGTGCTTTCTCAACGTATATTAAATCAGAAATGAGAACCATCACATAAACTTGAATTTAACACTACTCAGTAACTCGAAGCTTTGAGCAACCTATATTCTACGTTTAAATAACTCTTCTTTTCTACGTTCATTAAACTTTACAAGAATTACCTTTTTGATCCATTGAATGAAGAACTTAATACCAATTAAATCATTAACTCCACCTTGATACAACGTTACATATTACTTATTATTCAACGTTGTTGACTACCATTCTCCACTACCATCACGAAACGTGTCCTCATCGTGTTTTCTCAACGTATATTCAATCAGTAGTTAGAAACATCACATAATAAACGTTGAATATAATACTACTCAATAACTCTAAGCTTTGAGCAACCTATATTCTACGTTTCAATAACTCTTTGTTTCTACGTTTATCAATCTTCATGAAAATAACGTTTATAATCCGTTGAACGAAGAACTTGAAAATAACTACATCATTGATGTTGCTTTGAGACAACGTTTCTAATTGCATATTATTCAACGTTGTAGACTACCACTCAGGGGTGGCATTCTGTTCACCTAGCCAGTAGTCTTGAATCGATCTTGTCGATATTCACATTCCGTTCACCAAGTTTGGTTGTTTTAGAGCGACAAATAGTTCTAATTTCTGATACCCATAGGGTGTCACCTACATATTTTCTATATTTCCTTGTCAAAATATCAATGTACCTAAAGTGTAAAATCCAGGTGACGTCGCTTAAAAGCGATCGCTAGTTTTTATGAACGGAATGTCACCCCTGCTCTACCATTGTGAAACGTGTTCTCATCGTACTTTCTCAACGTGTATTCAACCAAAAGTGTCAAACAGTACATAAACGTTGATCATCCGGATCAAAGCAACGTGCATAATAATCTCTTTGGTAGACCACCTCCCTTCAACATTTTCTCGTAGTGGTGTACCAACGTTGATACAATTATAGAAATATTACATTGTTTCAATGTTTTTACTTCAACGTTTTTTATACGTTAATAATACATAATTTATATAATTCATGTTTCCTTTGCTTTTTACTCAATAATTGATGAAAGGAATATGTAATGTTATTGTTAACCAACCTTGTGTAAATACTAACTTCTTCGTCACATCTAAAGACAATTTATTTTGATAAAAGTAATATTATATATTAAGTATTGAAAGTACATATTAAACATACGTTGAATAGATAACGTTTCCGCAACTTGATTGCCAAATGTATTTCGTTGCATCGAATATAATGATTAAAAAAATCCACAATAACCAATATTTTATATCTATACCTCATTTTCTTGTCCTCATTGGTCGAGTTATTTATTGTTTAAAACATGAGACCTATGATTATAACTATACAGCATACCTGTATCAGTCATTCATCGAGGGAATTTATGCATATTCCTCATATATATGTAATTTATCACTCTTTGGCAACGCTGCACGGTCAGTATGGTCTGTTGAAACGCCACTCGCCATTGTCGCCATTTTGCATTTGTTGAAGATTGTGTCTGCACGTGTTTGTTCGACTGTTAATAATTTGGTAAGTATCTTGTGATGTGTTAATGCACTGTAGAATATTAATTAATTTTTGCAGTTGACGTGAAAAAGGAATTTGGTGCGGCACCTGACGTACAGATAGCCGATGCTACGAAAGATTAACTAAAATTAGCGAAGAAAGGGATGAATGACGCCCATAAATCCAAACAACGAAGAAATCCTTGAATCTCACTTTTAATTATAAATAATTTTCAGCAAGTGATTTTTAAGTTTAAAGGACTTTTGATTTAGTTTGTTTTTATAAATTTTGTATAGATATTATTTTTATGCTTGTTTTATTATTATATTTTTTCAAAAATATAAACATTTGTTTTCATTTTCAGGGCTTGTACAAAATCCAGGAACAACGAAGAAATATACATCGGGACGAAAATCGAAAAAAGGCCTTTTCGATTATTTTTCAAAAGCTATTTAATGACACCAAACTCGATTAACCTAACACTTCTCCTGGGTGTAGGGCAGGAGCAACTTTTAATTATTCCCCCACTTTTTTTTGCAGATTAGGATTCTCCAGAGAAAAAAAATTGCTTTGATTTCACGTACTATAATCGATTCCCCTTCTTAGGGAAGACGAAATCAAGTTTTAAACTTAATTTAAGTCCAATTTTTGTGATACATTTTGTCTCTAATTTTGGAATAATAATACATGTTGCATCGATTATTGTACAGTATACCTACATGTTTTCAACGAATATAGTATTGTTTTGTTTTAACTAGTTTCAGATGCTTAAACAAATGAACCGAACAATAACCGATTTGAAATTCATTATTGTATCAAAATTGCAGACAATACCTACGTATTTTGTACCGAAGAAACCTAGTATGCCGAAAAAATAGATCTAATCAAGTTTTTAAATTTATCCCTCTCTTTTCTAGGGGTAGGAAGTTGCCCGCTACCCCATCCTCTGGAGGTATAGAAGGTGGGTAGAGTTTGGTGTCATTTGTGAGCTTTTGAAAAATGATTGAAAAGTAATTTTTCGATTTTTGTTCCGGTTTTTATTTCTTATGATATTTCACCGTTTCAAAACTTCGTACTAACCCTGTATGGTATTCATTCTGAAACAACGGTGTTATTCCAATATTTTTCATGGTCCCCACAAATCGGACATCAACGTTGAAAATTCGTATTTCTGCAACGTTACATGGAAACCAAAAGAAATCGTTATAGTGACGTAGAATCTCACTGGATAAATAACGTTGAAAACCCGTGGTTTGGTAGAGTTACGTTGAAACCAAACTATAACGTTATATTTCAGTAGAGTTCACATTATAACAAGTATGTTTTCAACGTAAAAACAAATTTAACATCAACGTTATATATTCGTATATATGTAACGTTACATCGAAACCAAAAAATATCGTTAAATTGAAGTAGAATTTTAATGGATAAATAACGTTGAAAAACCGTGAATAAATCGAGTTACGTTGAAACCCAACTACAACGTTATATTTCAGTAGAGATTACATTATCAGGGGTATATTTGCAACGAGGGAATAACATTGAATGAACGTAATCAAGTAACGTTACAGTAAAACCAGAATGAAACGTATTTCCTAACGACATTTTGCCGTTTTTTCAACGATGAATGCTGGTGGCGTTACTTGAAAAATTCAACGTTTTTTTCGTGTATCTGTGTTTATTGGGCCCCGAACCGTACTGACCGACAATGGAACTCAGTATGACAGTAAACTTTTCAAGGACATGCTGAGTGGATTAGGAATCCGACACCGTTTCACGCCACCGTATACACCGCAAGCAAATCCAGTAGAACGAGCCAACCGCACCCTGAAGACAATGATTGTGCAATACTGCGAAGCGGATCACCGAGATTGGGATGTAAGGTTGTCGGACTTGAAGTTTGTCAGTCCCTAAAGAGTTATAACTACAATAGACCACAGAGTATTATTATAACAAAAGAAATATTTTTATTTATTCCGTTATTGAATCATTAGTTTAAACCAAACCGATATTTGATTCACTTGGGTTATAAATTTGAGATTAGTTAGCTAAAGTAAATTCAACAAGACCCCTGGAATTATCCGTAACCTCCATCTGAGGCTATCCGGAACTCTTGATGCTAAGGGTCAAGGGGCCGTGTAGCAAACCACGTTAAAAATATGGCGCCCGAGCATTCCGTCGAAAGATTTTGAGTCAAGGGTGTCCATAGTGACGTGTTCGTGTGGCAGGAGCCACGTGTACGAGCTAAAAGCATTACAAGGTCGATCTTGGAATCTTGTATCAAATAAAACACGAACCTGTTCTCGTAACAATTCTGTCACATTCACTATGTATTAGAAAAAAATTTAGATTATCTCCGTTGTTTAAATCCGAACGATTAATTTCTTCTATCACTGTATGATGCGATTGACGGGACAAAAAATGAAAATTAATAATGTCGTGTGAAGGCTTAATTATATTTTCTGATTTGAGTGAAAATTTTGTGTTTAGTATCAATATTACATATTCTGATTCAATCCTAGTAGGGATAGGTAGCATATAAAAAAGATTAAATAAAATGTTATAGTCTATAGATATTGATAAAAAATATTCTATTCTATTATTGTCTAACTTACAAAATAAGTCTATGATTGCTTCAAAATCTGGTGTATTAGTATATTTCATTTCAAAAGGCAATTTTGTTTTGTGATGAAAATGCACTTTTTGCAATTTATCAAATAAGTCGTGTGATTTAATAATACTAGGATGTAGAGTTCCGAGTTTACACAACGTTAGCGAATTTTCTACTGTTGTCATAGTATCTAGTATTACGTTGAATGCGATTAAAAGTTTATTGAACACAACCATTAAGTGTATTACATTTTCTGCATTTCCTTGATAATTTAAAACATCCCATCACTCGAGTATTTTTGTTTTTAATAAATTTTTACTGGATGTCTCGAACTGTTTTATTGAAATTTTCTATAACTTGGTGACTATCGGAATATTTCATACTTTTTTGATTTTGTAAATTTCCTTGATTTTCTTTCAAATGATCTAAAATATAACTAATTCTTTTCCCATCCTCATATTCTAAATTTCCTGTAATAGTTTCTACTATTGATCCAAGACCATTAATTGAACCTCTTTTTTTTGTCTATCTAATGTCGAATGAATATTAATATTATCAAATTTATCTTCTATACTAGACTTCGTGTACTCTTTAATAATTACAATATTCTCTGTTGGATTCAGAAAAATGGGCTTACTGGAAATATTACGTTAATATAATGTGAGTTGAGTGGACTTGAATCATAAAAATGTACAAAGGTATGACTGGATTTTTGCAATTTGGCTGGTCCAAGATTGATAGGAAGTGTTCCTAAATTTTGTGTTATGTCCTTTATTTCGACTGCGGTATTTCCGACTTCGGCGAATCTGAAATGAATTTATAGGATTTCTTTTTAAGACGTTTTTCATCAGACAAATGTATATTTTCAGCATTGTTTTTATGTCTTGTCATAATTTTAGTACGCTCTGGGTTTATTATTAAAAATATTTATTATAAATATCTTTCTTTTTGATGACAATAGAATAATTCTTCATCTTCCATGATTAAAATTCCATATCTTCAATAAATAATAATTACATAAATTCCATTATAACTAATTATTTCATAAATAATATCCATTGAACTAATTACATAAAATTATCCATACTTCCAATAATAGTAAATTTATGTATGTTTATTTAAATCTGCCATATATTATCAGCTACCTTATTTCCATATTATCCATATAAATTTCCCATTATAACAATGAGAAACTAAATCAAATTACCATACTAGTCCATTTTTCATCCATCACATATTCCATAAATTAAAATGGAAATTTGCTTCTTTTGGCACTAGAGGCCCATCCATTTTTTTCAAGTTGCAGTTGAAATCGACAGGCAGGATCGCCATGTAAGTGTTGATGGGTTGAAAGTTGAAGAAAACAGTCATTTAATTGTCACTCTGATTTCACTTCTACTTATTATAGTTTATTCATAATATGTATTTATTTTAACTTCGGTCAGCCCAACTGACCTCAGTGAAGTTCAAGTTATAATTGTAAATACTTAATATAAATGTAATTGTACCCGCCATCAAAACCAAAACTATATATTTATGAATGCTAAGTACTTCTGTTTAGACCTCTAAACTGTTTTGATATTATTTAATTTAATTATTCGTATACTCGCCTATGTGCGAATTTATTTTGACCACCCTGCGAGCAATTGTACACGCATGCTTGCTGGACGCGAGCTTGGTGCCCATTTTTGCGGTACCGGCTCAATTTCTTCACATTCTCTAATTGAGACTCCCTGCAACAAGCATGTATATTATTCAAGCTACTATTGTTAGTAACATCATAAAATCACTGTATTACTGTATACTTTATTCATAAAGTCAAAATTTCTGTTTTCACCAAGTTAACATCTAAATACTGTGTGGAATAAATATTCTATTTTGTGACTGTGTGGAACAATATTTTATCATCCGAACAGTGGCGGATTAGGCTTATTGCCGCCCTAGTCCCTGTCTGATACGCCGCCCTTATAGATAAACAAAATTTTTTATATATTTTGATTCACAATTGTTATTAAAATATAGCTTTTATTTTTTGCACGTCTCATAATGAGAAGCATTAGAGAGTGCTCTATTTTTTATTCAAATATAATTATTAAATAATACGAATTTTTGTTATTAAACTCTAGCTAGCCTAACAAATAATAATAAGCATTTTTTTCAAATTATAATGTATTGCTCAATCTGTAAATCTCTTCTTCCTGGCTTTTGCCCGAGCAAAATCAGCAAGTCATTTAGTAATTCTCAAAGAAGCTTATCAATTCGATTGATTCTTTTTAATAACGTTATTCGATAATTAGACTTTAATTGATTTCATCAAAATATTAATAATGCACCCTCAAATTGAAAAGTCAATAAAAAAATGAAGTATTTTATAGTCCATAGAAAATTTTTAATAAATTCAAAAAAAAACAGAGCCAATTTAAAAATAATTTTTTAGTATTTTTCTTCGGCTCTTAAATTTTAACGTTCTGAAAATTTTGCCGCCCCCCAAATCGTGCCGCCCTAGGCCCGGGCCTCACGGGCCTATGCGTTAATCCATCACTGCATCCGAAACACCAGCGATCTATCGAAAGAAAATCATTAAGTTCAGGAGGGTGAAAGCGCTCACATCCCGCACATGGTCCCACGAGCCGATTGAATCAAATCCATACATAGCTACAAGTACACATGGTCGTTTCGATTTTATTCAACATCAGTGAAGCTATTTTGGCAAAATAACTAATTCAATTTCAAAAGAATTTATCCACCTGTAAGTACAATTTACTTATTATGTGCTAAATTTAAAGCACAACTTTCAACGGCATCCAGCAGTCCAAAGCTGAACCACGAGGTCAATTTGTTGTTTCCACTGTTTCTAGGTGCCAGCGGGGCGGCGATAGGCACACCTGAAGCTCGAAGCGTTTTTATAAAAAAGTGTCTTGGTTTTTTTTGTTAAATTGTTAGAGTTGTTGCCGATTTGTTTGTCTGCTGGTTGAAGGAAAGCTGTAAACTTACATTGGCTTTATGAAATTCTTATTTTATTCAGTTTTGAGCATATTCAATTTAATAAGTTATTTGTAACTTTATTTCACAATGAATTTCTAGTCAAGGCGGTGTCTTGACAAAAATCATTCACATTTTATTGCATTTTCACTGCACCGTGTGCATAACATACGTTATAGGTATTACACTTTGTGTAATATTTACTACACTGTAGAAATTGGTAGACAAAAATCATTATCATTGCATTGCACTTTGAGCAAAATACCTATAGGGTATATTTTCAGTTGCACTTTGTGTGACATTTACAAAGCTACACTGCAAAAATTATTGATAAAAGTATTTCATTGTACAACTGTACTTATTAACTGAATTTCAGCTTGATCGGCGTAGTTCGTATACAGGGTATACTCTTGAATTTCCCAACATTTTTAAAAATTACTTGTGTTTTCAAATTTTTTCCTTGCATTGAAAACATTTTCAAATTTAATTCAAATCATTCAATTCGTTTTCTTGGTGGTAAAAATGGCTTCTATATGACGATGAAGCAGCACCAGAAAAAACTTCATTCATTACTGATGATGAAAAAAACTTGTACCATATCAGAGACAAAGTATTCGAAGCTCTCGCACGTTTTACAAAATTTGTCGATGCATTCATCGACGAGAAACAACTTTATCAATTGCAAGCCTGGTTAGAAAAGGTTCAAATTTTGTGGAACGAATTTGCAAATGTGCAAGCACAATTAGAATTAAGAGATACAATGATTGATCATTCATGAATTTTTTGATTCCAGAGGTTAAGCTAAATGTCTAATAGACAAACATTTTTATAAGCCATCTGATCAGCAGCATTTATTAAGTAACATTGATCCAAACAAAAACACAAATTTCCTACTATGGAGAACTTAACTTCATTTTTGAATAAAAAGTGCCAAATTTAAGAAAGCATGTCTTCAGCAAATACTATTTCACAACGACCC
This sequence comes from Galerucella tenella, assembly GCA_910591685.1. Lineage (NCBI taxonomy): Eukaryota > Metazoa > Arthropoda > Insecta > Coleoptera > Chrysomelidae > Galerucella > Galerucella tenella. The sequence goes on from CAJUYH010002508.1 coordinate 28,843, forward strand.
TCACTAAGGTCGAACTCCAGTTCATTTTTTGTCACTTCCACGCAAACATGCATATTGTGTTAGAAAAATCATCTTATTTATTCTTGTTCCAATTTTCTATCGTTAGCTCCTCAGGAGCGTTTGAGCAAAATCAAAAAAATACTTGCATGCAGAAACTGTTTGCGCCAAGGACATTTTTCTAAGGATTGTAAAAGCAAATTTTCTTGCAAAAGGTCTGGCTCTAGGTATAATTCACTACTTCATCTAACTAGTTCTGTCAACACAGATATATCTAGTCAATCAAGACATTCAACCTTATCGTCAGCGCATCCGCCAATCAGATCTACAGATTCGTATTCAGAGGATAATATTCCCACTCCAAATCAAAATAATTCAAACACTTTTTCTGTCACCCATGCACATGAATATGAAGATTTGGGTCATATGACCGAACTACCATCACCTTATGATGGCAGGTTTGAAGGTAAAGATTTTTATTTGCCACATCATGGCGTTCTCAAGGAATCAAGTAAGTACAACAACACGTCTTCGAGTCGTGTTTAATGGCCCTGCCAAAACTACAAGTGGTCTCTCATTGAACGACACTTTAAAGGTAGGACCAAAGATCCAAGATGATTTGATCGATATAATCATCCATTTTAGGAAACACAAAATTGCGTTCACTGCGGACATCGCCAAAATTATCCTTAAAAAATTATCTCTGACAGCAAAAAAAACGCTCGGATTAGTATGGAATTCGGCAAACGATAACTCTCAGTTCCACAACAAAAATCGGTTACTAAACGATCCATATTGGTTAGTATGGCTCCAATCTTTGACCCTTTGGGTTTAATCAGTCCTTGTATAATAAAGGCAAAAATAATAATACAAAAATTATGGCAACTGAATCTAGATTGGGACGAAAGCATTCCACTAGATATTCACAACGTTTGGATCACTCTTTGTGACCAATTCCACATTTTGAACGATATAAACATACCCAGACACATCCTCATTGACAATCCTTCATATCTGGAGTTTCATGGATTCAGTGACGCATCTGAAAGGGCATATTATGGTGCTTGCTGTTATATTCGTTCCATTGATGCTCCAGGTAAAACTCATGTATCTCTTGTTTGTGCAAAATCCAGAGTTGCACCCTTGAAATCATTGTCGTTGCCTCGTTTAGAGCTCTCAGCCTCTCTACTATTGGTTCGGTTAACAAAAAACACTCTGAGTTCCTTGAAACTTATCTTCAATAATGTCCATTACTGGACAAACTCCACTATTGTTATGTCTTGGGTTCGTTCACAACCAAGATAATTGATTACCTTTGTTGCGAATCGGGTTTCTGAAATTCAGCAATCTACTGAATGTATTAAACGGCATCACGTTCCCTCAGAAAACAACCCTGCCGATATTGTCTCCAGAAGCTCAGATCCTATAAAACTAAAAAATTGCCATCTTTGGTGGCATGGTCCTTCTTTTTTATTGGAAGACAATCTCTGGCCTCAAATTCCAGGGAATTTGCCTGATCCTCCTGAACAAAAAACAAGCCAAGTCACTCTTGTTACAATCATTTCCACTATCCCTATAATCGAGAGATATTCTTCATATACCAAGTTACAGCAAATCATAGCTTTGTGTTTGAGATTCATACACAATTCTCGTATCAAATTGTTAAGCAACAGAAAAACTGGGTCACTCTCCTTTAGAGAAATCGAAAACTCCACCATTGTATTATGCAAATTAGTTCAATCCAAGCATTTTTCTGACGAAATTAAATATCTCAAGGCTTCTAAAACTTCACCTCGTAGTAATCGCATTGTACAGTACGAACATATCCGCCACTTTCACGCTGGTGCACAAACTACTTTTTCAGCAGTACGTTTGAATTTCTGGCCCATGAACGGTCGTCGTGTTACTCAGCGTTTAATTCGCACTTGTATAACCTGCTTTAAGGCAAGGCCTGTAACGCACTTTTATCAAATGGGTGACTTGCCCAAATCTCGAGTACAACCCCAACGTCCATTTTCCGTTGTTGGTATTGATTTTGCTAGTCCGTTTTTGGTCAAGGACGGCAAAACTAGAAACAGAACTATGGTGAAATGTTATTTGTGTGTTTTTGTTTGTTTCTCGACCAAGGCTGCTCATTTAGAGTTAACATCAGACTTATCTACCGACTCATTTTTGAACTGTCTCAAAAGATTTGTTTCTCACCGAGGCATCTGTGCCGATATCTTTTGTGACAATGGCATCAATTTCGTTGGTGCCTTCAATGAATTAAAGGAAATAATCCGCCAGTTGTAAAATAATAATAACTTCACTGAATATTTAAATACTAACCAAATTAATTGGCATTTTTCTCCTCCATCTGGCCCTAACTTCGGTGGTTGTAACGGTTTCAATTCAACATTTATTTTATCAGATAGTTTTTAATGTTAACCATTTAATTTTATTAATATAAATACTTCATACGAATGTGAAAGAGATCCACCACTTACCCTGTTTATATTGCTCTGATACCATCCACTACTTCAGAAATAGTTAAGAATCATTCATTATTACCACACTTTATTTGATTGTGTTTACATTTTCTGACAAGTAACAAATTTCTTATCAATCTTCAAGAGGCCTCTGACCTATTAAGTAAAGTTCAATGAAGTGTCCAGCTACCTATTAAGTTAACCTTTGACCTGCTCACCTGGTACTAAGGGGTATTAAGTAGAAGAAGACTGACCTTGACCTTGTGAGGTTTGGACTGGTCCATAATCCTCCTTTTTTGTGTTCTGGTGCTTCAAAGTGGTCACTCTCTTTGTGCTCTTTCGAAATAATTTCGGATCTAGCCCAGTTACAACTAAAACCTGTTGGATATATTAAGTAATACCTTAAGTGGCTATTCAATCGCAGCTAGCGGATTTCCTTCTAACAGGAAAAGGAATAAAACATTGAGGTCACACTCCATCCCTGGTAAGTACCCGTTCTTCTATCTTACTGACCTAGTCATCATGGGAGTCTCGTATTTTAGATCTCTTATTCCGGGTCTTATTCCGGGTTCTATTCTTAGATCTATTCATAGATCTATGCGTGGTCTGAATCATCGCTGTTCGCATCATCACCCTTCCTCGTCATCTACACAGACGTCTGTTCTTTAAGACAATAGGAATAATTAACAGATAGTTCTACGAGTAGCAGAGAACTCACCTTTAGAGGGCCAGGCCCCTTCGTCTAGTTCCTCCGACCTATTGACTACACATCACCTAGAGCCTTGCAAGTAAGACCATTCATATTTATCAACATCTGTCCTGTTTGCTGTTCGTTGAGACAGTATGGGTATCTCAGATAGGTAGAAGACAACATTTGCAGAGACTATTGGTTATATCGCCCAACTCGGTTGGAAGTTGGAACTTCCCATACACTCCTAAAATTTATGTAACCTCCTCTCAATACTAATCTTTCAGTGTAATCCAAAAGTATACTCTTGGAATCGATTCTATGAACTAGTCTAGTTACCTACCTTTTTTTGTATTGAAGAGAATTTTAACCCATAGCTGAGACCATTTGTGCTTATTAGTTTTACACATTTTATTTATTTAATATTTTACTAGGTTAGTCTGAAATTTTAACAACGTGCTCTCGATTGTCATTTGACATCGAAGCAGTAGGTCTACGGTGCAAACCACCTACTATCAGGCCCGCTCTACACCCAGACTGGTGTAAGTCGTTGAAAACGGTGTGACTATCTATTTATTTAACATTAAAAATTTATTGGAACCGCAAGTAATTGTTTATTTAATTTACCTCGACCCCTCTCCTTTGAGGAACCGGGTAGTACAACTACTGTTGAGTTTATTTTTCCCTGAAACCCCCTTTGTCACCACGACCCCTGTAAAGGGAAAAAACGGAGGTGGCATGGTCTATGGGAGGCATGTGTTAAATCTGCCAAATTTCACATGAAAAGAATAGTTGGGAATGCTCATCTGACATATAAAGCTCTGTCTACGATATTTATTCAGATCGAGGACATTCTCAATTCAAGACCTTTGACCCCGTTATCAAATGACCCTTACGATTTGTGTACATTGACACCATCTCATTTTTTAATCGGTGAGGTACTAACTTCGCTACCTCAAACCAATTTAACTAATCTGCCTGTAGAATAGTTGAACAATTATCAGCTACTTCAACAGCAAACACAACACTTCTGGCAGCGATGGTCCAATCAGTATCTTAACACATTGCAAACTCGCTCCAAATGGAATAAACATGATCCCATTTTAAGTGTCGGTTCTCTAGTAGTGATCAAAGACGACAATTTAGCTCCCCTATTATGAAAAATGGGTCGCATAAACGAGGTATTTCCTGGTACAGACGGTATGGTTCGCGTTGTGAATATTCGAACAAATAGTGGCGTTATAAAGCGACCGGTAACCAAAATATGTATGTTACCAATTTATTAGTTTTAGGCTACTTTTGTATATCTGTTATTTCTTAGTTAGTTCTTAATGTTTGTTCAACAATTGTTCAATGTCATTTTCATATGATTATGTTCTGTGTCTACGTGATTAATTTATTTTGAAGGCTATCCCGAAGTTCAGGAGAGTGAAAGAGCTCACATCCCGCACAACTTCTTTTATATAATCGTTGGTTAATATATCTATAAGAGTATAAGTTTAATTATTTCGTAAATAGTCTACTAAATATTTAATATTTCATTTTTCGCAATTCAAAAAAAAATTTACCGTGGCTCTTCGAAAGTTGATAATACTGAGCCATCCCATAAATATACAATGGAATAATATTTATCAACAGCTGTATAATATTTTCCAGTATGCGATTTTGGATTCCAGTGCGACGTAAAGCGTTGTATTCCAAAAGACTGGCAATGTGACGGACACGTGGACTGTAAAGATCAATCTGATGAACTGAAGTGTCACAAATGTGGTCCAGGTATGATCAATTGTGGAGCCGATAAATGTATCACCCAGGAACATCTGTGCGACGGCAAAGTCGACTGTCCTTGGGGACAGGATGAAAGGAATTGCCGTAAGTCAATAAATATGCTCTCCAACTAATTATAATATACTAAGTTTGGTTTGTTACAAGCTATTTAAAACAGATATCTCTCTTTAACTGCGAATCTTCATTTTTCATAGGCTGAAACTACATTTTTTTAAGCAGTTCAAATGTCTCATTCAACTGAAAACACTTTTCAGGTGGGAAGAACAGTTGGAAGAGTTTTATTTTGTATGTAATAAGTATTTCTAATTGGAAAAGTTTCTGGAAAACTCCTTTTCCAATACGTTTTTTCAGCCGACACGTTTTTTAATCTGTCACAGAGTATTTACCAGGAAAACCACTTCACACTAAATTATGTGCGTAAAAAAGAAGCAAAAATACTTTTTTTTATGTTTTTTTGTTCTTCAGTCCGTTCCGACAGTTTCCAGGGATCTTATAAACTGTCTGCGGACACTAGACATAATTGAGAGATATATTTTCACTAGGTACTATTAACAAACAAACTCACTTTATACACCTGTAGTATTTGAGAAATAAACAAGATAAAGTATTATCACAGTTTGTAATATTGTCGTATTTTAAAGCGCGTTACCAATAGATATCGCAAAATAGTGATTATTCTAACTTCTAACGCTTTATAAGTTTTTGAAAAATATTTTTCAAAGACATTGACGGTTCAACTAAGAAGAAACAACTACTTCCCGGGCTATAGGCCCCGACAGATATTGGATTACACTTCAAAGTCAAACGGCATGTCTACAGGATATTTTAACCAACCTTTGAAAAATATTTTTCAAAAACTTATAAAGCGTTAGAATAATTACTATTCTGAGATGACTAATTCCATCCAAAATTCTTAGATACTGAACAGTGAACAAAACCAAATTTCGTGTCTAGATGGAGAAAAATGACGTTCAAACTTAGGGTTTTTAATGTCTGAAGAGAACCAGTTTATCTGTTAATTTCCATGGATACCTAATATTTTAGTGAGCAATAAAACATTCATCAATGAGAAATAATAAATGGCAACTACTAATGTTGAAAAGTATTCACAAAATAATGATGTTGAAAGTGTGTGTATAACGTTTAGAATCTGTAGTATTTCAAGTCTGAACGTTTTGGTTGGTCATTGTATAAATATTTTTCCATGCTGAACATCAATTTGAAAAAAAATATATATAAGCCTGTAATGGTCTCGTTAAAAATGTAAACAAGCTTGTGAGGCCTGAAAGTTTTTTTATTGGAAGCATTGATAACCTCGTATTTATTTCCAAGCAATTTTATAAGCTTTTCTTCGTGTTTCAGTTAGGCTAAGTGAGCGGAATGGAGATGAAGGGAAGGGCCAATTAGAAGTTTATCGACCAGATCAAGAAAAATGGGTGCCAGCATGTGTAGTCCACTGGGATGAGAGAACATCTGCCAAAACCATATGCGCGCTGTTGGGATATTCGTGAGTACATTTTTCATAACCAAATAAATTTTAAAATCTTCTTTATGTTTGGCTCGAGGTCTTTTTTGGAAAGGCCATACGTTTTTAGAGGAATGAAAAGAAATATATTGATAGGGTATGTAATGATTCATCAATATTGTATGTGCCTTACTCTAGAAGGCAATATTGATTTATGATCCATTCATTTATTTTCTACTTTAACTCAGTCGTTATTGAATTTTTTTATTATTTATCATTCTTCCTTATGAATTAATTGGGCGCCATAAATCAGACAGAGTGGAAATCCTTAGAATCACTACGGGGTTTTTTCTTGTTTGTATAAAAATAATAAAATGCTGGAATGGAATGTTAGTTTGGGAATACCTGATGTGAGAGGTTTTGGAGTGTTCCTTGACTAATGATTCATTTCGTCATCCCATAATTTATTTGCAAATGACAGGTGGCGGATGTCAACAATAGAATGGTTATATCACTGTAATATTCACAAACTTTTTGTGATCTATGGATGGACATTTCCTTTTCATATTAATTTCTTCAATAGCACCAAAAACAACAATTTCACATAATAGACATTAATAGTAATTCTTGAACACCCCTCTTAAACAGATTATTTCAAGACCTGCAGTCGAATTCTGAATATTGTTGATTTTCCATTAGAACTGTAACATTTCCTTTGTCAGATGGTTTGACTATTGAATTTGGATTTTCTCTTAAATTTTGTTTTGTTTTATGTAGTAGTTCTCTGAATATAGATGATTGTTCAGGTTTGTTCAGGTTGGTGAATATGATTAGTTAAAACATATGTAGTTTTAGCTATAATGATATTTATTTCTTGCTCGTTTTGTATGAAAGATGATATATAATGAATAATGCAAAATTTTGGGCTTAGTGATAAGAACTGTAGAATATTCTTAGGTATATATGTATCTCTGCCCTATTATCACATTCCTCATCATACCATTCCTTACTTGCTTTAAATGTAAATGGTCCTAGTGACTGATCTGCGGCACTAATAATACTTTCTTTTATGTTTTCCCATGCAAGATTGAACTGGCTAAAAACAAAAAGGGAAGAAGATCAACAAACATATAAGAAATTGAAGAAGGAGGCAAATAAATGCTGTATAAACAAAAAAAGACAATGGATTGACATGCAAATGGAAGATTTGGAGAGAAATTGCAGGGACAGTGGAAGACTATTCGGATATATTAAATCACAAAATAAAAGATATAAAGTACCTGCAAAAATAGAAAAAAAAAGACTGGACACATTACTTCAAAGAGATGTTCAAAAACAGGGAAGAAAATATAGAGGACACAAACGAGAGCCGTGAGGGAGAAGAGGAAGAACCCCCAACATATGAAGAATTCAAGGAAATAATTAACCAACTGAAACAAAAAAGAGCCCCAGGTCCTGATCAGATCGTGAACGAATTAATAAAGACTGGAGGAGAAAAATTATTTAAAACAATCTACAAGTTAATAACTGTAATATGGGATGAAGAAGATATGCCAATGGAATAGAGAGAAGGCTGGATAACACCAATACTAAAGAAAGGAGATCCAACAAAATGCCAAATAGATGTATAACACTGCTCAACACAACTTACAAATTACTCACAATACTTATACGACGATAGTTAGCAAGATACGCTGAAAGAACAATTGGACAATACCAACATGGATTTCGGGAAAACAGATCGACCACAGATGCAATACACATTGTAACACAGACAATGAAAAAATGCTACGAGCATGGTATGGACTTACATGTAATATTTATAGATTTCAAACAAGCATTTGACAGTGTCTCCCGAAGTAAACTATTACAGGATATGAAAGAGTTGGCAATACCATCAAAGCTGTTCAAATTAACAAAAATGTCTATGGAACAATCAAAGGCAAGAGTAATAACAAGAGAAGGAGTCACGGAAGAAATCTCGATTGAAACAGGAGTGAAACAAGGAGACGCCCTATCCACCACACTCTTCAACATTGCTTTAGGCAGAGCAGTAAGGCAGACTGAAATAAGTCGAACAATTGCGCAAGCTTCGACGCAGGTAGTAGCATATGCCGATGATATAGCGTTAATGGCAACAGACAAGAGAAGCATGGAAAACGCATTGTTAACTCTCATCAGAGAAGCAGGGAAAAGAGGATTACAAATTAACGACGAGAAGACAAAATATATCAAATGCTCAAGAAAAGAGAAACCAAACATAAAAGAGATAAGAATAGGGGAATATTGTTTCGAAAAAGTGTCAGTCTTTAAATATTTAGGGGTAATTATTACCAGCAATAACAATCGAAGCGAGGAAATAACCCAGCGTATACTGATGGGCAATAAGATGTTTTGGAAGTACAAAAAAATACTGAAAGATGGAAATTTGAGTAAACAAACAAGGCTGAAAGTATATAAAGCGTCAATACGCCCAATTGTAACATATGCAGCGGAAGCCATGTGCCTTACAGCCAAGGACATGGAAAAACTAAAAATATTCGAAAGGAAAATCATACGAAGAATCAACGGCCCCAAAAGAATAGACAACGATCAGTACAGGAGCCTATACAATAATGAGATTGAAGATATTCTAGAAGGAGAAGATATCGTTAATGTAATTAAAGCCCAAAGACTACGGTGGTGGGGACACTTTCACCGCAGACAACCAGAGGAGCTAATAAGAAAAATCACTACATGGACACCACATACAACAAGACCAAGGGGAAGGCCAAAAGAAAAATGGGGGAATCAAATAATCGAAGACATTAGAACTCTTGATATTAGAAACTGGAATAAACTGTGCCAGGACGGAGAGAAGTGGAGAGAAATTGTAGACAAGGAAAAAAAAACAGAAAACTATGAAGAAGAAGAGATCTCAGATAACAAGGCGGAGTGATTCACCGCAATTCACCGCAATAAAGGAATCTAAGAGCTCCAATATGGAGCGCTAATCATTTCTACGGAAATATACAAACAGACAAATATTGAGGTAAGCAGCAATAATGAAGGAAAAGAGTACTCTTTTTAGATTTCCAAGCTTTCGTAAATATTTATTTACATCTTCAGGGAACTACAAAAGTGAGAAAAGACATAATTTACAAAACAGCTCGCTACACAGTTTTATAACTTACGCTAATCGAGAATGTATCCTTGATGTTATAATCGGGAAAAGCATTAAGCAAATTATTTCAAGAAAAAACAATCCAAATGGCTTTAAGAGCCCTAGTTATAGTCACATAACAGTCACATTGTAAAATAATTAAAAAGTTAAAATATAAAAATTCATTTTAAAACAAAGTGAATAATCCACACAAACACGTGGAATTCGACTAATTATCGAAAATAGGTTAATAATAGATCTTCTTTTATACGAGATACAGTAAAAAGAAGAAGAAGTAATGACTTTATCAAAAATAATTGAAAATATATTAGAATACGGGGGAGGTACCAAAGTTTTATTAAAAAATATTGTAATTATTATTTGAATGTTTATGAAAATTATGTTTATCTAAGGTTAAAATGAGAGAATAAAGATTACTTAAGTTTTGAATGTCTGTTTTCTTATTAATCCGATCATCCTCTTGAAATATATAAGACATTTCTAAGAATAATCTTTTATTGTAATTATTTTCTCTTGATAGGATCTTAATCCCTTCAAAATCAATTCTGTGGTCTAAAGAGGAAACATGATTAGCAAGAGAACATCTTTCAGGATGTAGTCTTATATCACTTTTATGGAGAGATACACGACAGGACAATTTCTGAGAGGTTTGGCCAATATATGTAGAGTTACAGTCTTTGCAACAAAGCTTATATACTACGTTACTATTATCAGAGATAGGTATTTTGTCTTTTAAAGGATTATATATAGATTTCAACACTAAGGAACTCTTACAAGCAAATTTAATATTGTCTAAGTATTGTGAAAAAATCTTAGTAAGTCTGGGAGTAACTTCCCTTATGTACGGTAAAAAGACTGTAGAAAAAGAAGAGGGAACTATTTCAGAGATAGAGAAAACATTCTGATCAGTTACACCTGCTTCAACTATTGGAAGTGATGGATTATCTGCTAAAACAGATGATGTATTGAAAATGATCTTTCTTAATAAGGATTTGGGATAGGAGTTATCAAGGAACAAATTGAAAAGTATATCACGATTCTTATCTTTGAAAATGGGGTCGGAAAGACTCATAACTCTGGTTGCCATTTGTTTAACCAAATTCACCTTTATGCTAAATTTATGGTAAGAATTGTAGTTGAGATATCTCCCAGA